>JAZHYW010057443.1:0-18472 GCA_037355805.1 Ixodes ricinus | reverse complement strand
ACCCGAGCCCGGTGCAATTTGTCACATTTTTACGGTGAGTCCCAGCAGAGTGGAGTATTTTAGAATGTATGACAGGAAGGCGTGTAATTTCTGTAAAGGTGGGGCAGGAAAAAAGAAAAGACGGCTTTGCATTTGTATCTTTTTGCTCTTCTGTATCCAGGTTGAACCAAAATATTGCCTTTCATGCAAATGTAACAAATCCTGCCCCTAACGAACGAACAATGTGATATCTTCTCCAAAAATATGTTGGAGAATATTTCACGTTTTTGTTTCTTGATACTATGCATGCGTTTTGTGTGTCTGCTTTTTATGCAACACTGCATATATGTGTTTACGGTGCACCCTTATGCAGGCCCCCGGGCTGTAAAGGGCAACTGGAAAAGTACAATAAATAAATATATATTGTTTGAATATTATTTTCTTTTTTCTCTCTTTAGGTTCCGTGCAACCACTGTTTTCCGCTTGGTCTAGCGAGCACAAAACTGTACGTAGGACCCTTACAATTAACAGTGTCTTATGTGCTATGACAACAAAACGTTACGTTGTCTAGTGGCATTCCTTTCAATATGGCAGCCCAGTAACCCACCACGATGCGTGACCTCGTCTTACCTTTCAACAATACTCCTTGTCGTGGTGTGTGCCGTGTTGTACCTGACTTCTGCTGCCGATGATGGCGACAGGAAGGGCGTCATCAGCCACGGCTGGCAGGTGTAGCCGCTGTCACCGAGCAACAGGCCATCGTAGACGCCATCGGCCAGCTTGATTGGTAGTGTGCTCTCGGTGAAGATCCGGGAGTCGTGCGTGCTTCCTGGCCATCTCGCAACCACGTTGCGTATGCGGCAGGATGCGTCAACTACCACCTGTACGTTGATGGAATGGTACAGGTGGCGGTTCACGTACACCTCCTCGTGCACGCGCGGTCCCTGGATTCGAATGTGGGTGCCATCAACAGCACCCACGACACAAGGGAACCCGGCTACCTCAAAGAACTGCTCCTGCAAGGCAGCACTCTCTGCGACGTCAGGCCACCTGCATTGTCAATCCATTCACAAGTTAATTTACAGCACAATACCCTAGCATGCACATTTCTGCGAAGTTTCGTCAACAACATTCGTTTTTTTCTCTGTTTTCAGTGTTGATCGTAAAAAAGAAATATCGCCAAATGACTTGACAAAACAAAATGTTCGAGAAAAAAAGTAGGCCCACTCCGCGGATCGAACCCGCGTCCCCTTGCGTATGAAGCAGACACCGCTTAGAAAACATATTGTAACCATTCGTTTTAAACGAGTTTCGCGTAATGCGTATAGCCCCTTCCGGCCGAGGTGCACGACGGAGTGCGTATAGCTTTACTCATAAACAAACTCAACACAATTTGACTTTTTTTTTGTTTTTTGACTCGGAACGCTCAGAAACTCTTTACCGTATTAAGTCTTACCGTATGAAGTCCCTTGCACGACGTGCCAGAGCTACGGTGACCTGCCTCACGGACCGTGAAGCACTAGAGACCTGCACGTGGACGTAGTCGCCTGCAGTGATCAGGAAGTTGCCTGTGGCGTAGAATTGCAGAGCGACGATCACCTGCTGCTCTGCGGACAGGGCGCAGCTACGACGCGTCGACCGCTCCAAGTCCGGGCGCAGCAACTCCGCGAGAAACATAATTCCCGCGCGACCAAACCGGAATCGTTGCTGCAGCGCATCCTCGTCGAATTCTTCCAGCGGATCGAGGCGGTCCCGGAACACACGCTGACGTCCCAGCATGACGACAGCGTACTGCGCGTACGCGCGGTCTCGTCGACGTCGACGCCTCGTCCCGGTCGACATCGTTTCCGTTATCAAAGTACAAATAGGTCCGCAAATCAGTTGTTAGTAAGTCCGCAGTCGGTCGGTGGGCTAATCGGTGGATCGGTTGGGCAAACGGAAGAGAGGGCAAACAGTTGAGATCAGCAGGAATCGTAGAAACGTGCGTTGCAAGGAACGAAAACAAGACTACAGCACCGGCGTTGCCAGACTGGAAGGAGCACGGGAAAGTTATGCGTTGTTTATGGCGAAACATATTGAAGGAAATGTTTCTTACATTTTCAAATATTCGTCGGCAAACTCTAGCATAGTAGCTAAAATTTCTTCGTACCATCTGAAGCAAATAAATTGGTCTTCAAGTAAAACATTACTATACTTTGACTTAAAATACCATACTAGATCGATAACAACCAGCGGAAAAAGAAGATAAACAAAATGACTGGCTTGTTTCACCGATAGATGACGCATCCTACTCAGCAGTCAAAAATAATTATTGCTGTTTTATATCCAGCCGTTTATTAAGGTACCTAGGTACTTTTCCCTTCCTAGGCACCGTGGTTTACCAAAATGGGTTTACCGTCGCTTCGAAAAAAACCGGCTCCCGGTGGGTTGCGATAGAACTAGAGATGACGTCAGGGCGAGTCTATGCGGAGAGGACGGGGGAAGCCGTCTCGATTCAAGGGAACCGTTGTTATCATCTGCGAGGGGTGAGCGTAGCTCGAATGAAAATGGACAGATGACTTTGCGGAATCATCTCCCATTTTCATTCGAACTACGCACCCCGCAGGCGAATGATGACAACGATTCTCTTGAATTGAGACGGCTTCCCACGTCCACTCTGCATGGACGCGCCCTGACGTCACCTCTCGTTCTATCGCAAGCCACCAGTCAAGCGCCCCTCGGAAAAAGACGCGCGCTCGCGTGGAGCTATTAACTCCCGCGGCGACTGTACATGCGTGGGCTTCTGGAATAATCGGCCCAGAAGGTTCGGCTTGTAGAACTTTCTGACCCCGTAACAAGCAACACGGTTCTCGAATTTACCAGAACATTACATTGATGTCTACAAAAAGGCATCCCCGCGGCCACGGAATGAACCCTGGCTTTTCGCGCGGGACTGGCTCCCACGCGAAAAGCCAGGGCTATAACCGTTAGGCCACGCTCGCGCTGCCTACTTGGCAAGCTGCGCGCCGGCAATAAAGGGTGTCAGAAAAAAGTTACACGGTTTTTTTACCGCAAAAATAAACTAGGCATCGCCGAACGCTCATTCACCACCCAAAGGTACTGCTAGAGGTCGCAACCAGATGCCAAAGTTTCCGCCCGATCCGATACCTTATTCAAAAGTTATAAGTGATTTTCTAAAAAGTTCACTGGGAAAATGGCGGCCGACGGAGGTTTTGAATACATGGGGCTCTATGGCACCAGAAACCGAAAACGGGGAAAAATCGGCTCCATTTTCCTATTGAAACTTTCAAAATTCACTTTTAACTTTTCTCTTTTTTATTTAGAATAATTTTTTCTAAACAGGCCCCTGACCCAGGACCATAACGACACAAGCCTTTTTCTTTTTTTTTGCTGCGAAGCGTAGTTTTCACAATATCGAATTTGTCCACCTTTTGTGAAACACCCTCTATATATATATATATATATATATATATATATATATATATATATATATATATATATATATATATATATATATAAACAATAGTGTTGATATTCAAAGAGTTCAAAACACTGAGGACGTTTCACACTTTGAATATATATACTCCTCCCTTTTTGTTGCGATTAAGACGCAGCAATATATAATCCTCGTTTTCCTGAGGACTGTGTATGGTGTGATGCTCACGTTCTGTTCTTTATTCAAAACATGGCCCATTTAAACTTTTTTTAATGATCGTACTGTTGTTTGTTCTCTTTAATTGTTGTTTTTCATTTATTGCTGCCTATTTTGCTCAGGATTGCCAATATATGTCTTGCTTCAGGCAGACGCGCGACGTATTAATTCTGCCCAACCCTTTGTACATAAGTTCGCAGCTGGCCGATCTAATCTCGTTCCCAACGGTTTATCGTGCCAGAAACGCCCGTGTTGGCTTTTCTTTTCACCACTGCGGCCAATGTCTTTCTTGGGGAGCTAATTTATGACGCCGCATCCTGTACTACACGCAAAAAAGGCAAAACAAAATTGCCAGTGAAAATGTTAAGAGCTTTGCGTTCAATTACCTACATTAATAAAGACAGATTGTGAAACAACGTAAGGAGTTTATTGAACGGCCATTGCAAGGACGGTAAACACGCGGTTACAGAAGTAGATGTGTTTCTGAGAGAAGAACATCCCCGCAAATAAGCTCGCAGGCTACCGAAAAGCGCCACAGCTTCGTGTCTAACCTATCAATGTCGAGTGCCTCCTCACATTTGGGTTGGTAGAGTAGCGTCGGTTTTTTCTAGCGCCTGTAGCAGGTACACGTCTGCTTGAAAAATCCCGCGCAGTAACCTCCGCGTCTGCCGATGCTTCTGGCAGTGCCTGTGACAGGCTCCTTGGTTGAAGGGACATCCAAAACCACGTCCTGGAAAAAACGCATTTATATCGAATTAGCGTAAATACTACATTTTAGAAAGCTCGTACGCGTATATCGTACGAGATACATAAAACACCAATCATTCGCATGATTGTAATCAATTTTGCCAATATAAGAAGCGATTGGTGTCGCACCGACATTGGTGTAAAGCATGGTGTCGAATATAACTTAAAATTATTTAAATTGTGGTTTAGATTAGACCAGTTTTCTAAGATTAATTAAATCGAACATTTCCGCTAAAGCAGACATTTCCTATGGTTGTTTTGGGAACTAGAAATAAAGACTTATTTTTATTATTACAAAATAATCCACATTTTTAAATTAATCGTTCATCTATTATTTGATGCTTTCTTTGTGCATTTGTGTTGTATTTAAATAAAGATGATAATAAAGCAAGAAAGATTTCTATAAGAATAAAAACGAGCAAAATGAAGTGCGCTTCTAAGCAAAAAGAAGCAATGAGCTTGATATCTATTTTCAACTTCGTTCGTGAGCGACGTAACGTCCAATTTCCACAAAATACGAAGGAATAAGTAAGAAACAAAAAGGAATGTAATGTCATATTGCAATCAAGTCAAAACTCAAACAAAATCAAATAACGTTTTTTAAAGTAACTAAAACATCAAGCAGTTTTTGTTATAGTGTGGCGGGGATTGCTGCAATGAGAAGTTGTTACGAAAACTATATACTTTAACATTTACAGTAATTCTTTCTTCCGCATTGTTATCAGTGATACAAAAAATGATGAGTCAAAATGCCATGTTAAAAAAACATTTGTGGTAAAGAATCACTAATTTGTAACTAGAGTTATTTACATCAAATAAATATGATATAAATAAAATAAAACTGATTTAAAATAAATCTAATTTACTTGATTAAAGTCTTTTTCTATTAGATTAAATGATTTAATGACAAAAAGATCTTCCATCTTTTTGCCATGTTTGTCTATTTCTGCACGCTGCTCCCTCGCGATTCTAAGAGGCCACCGACCTGAACCAACACCACATAGAATAATCAAAGCCTGCACACGAGAACTTCGACGTCATCATAGTGAGATCGAGCGAAGACAGAGATTGGACACGAGTGCTGCGTCATCGCTCGGTTGGGTCTCGTGTCCAATCAACGCGCTGAAGTACGCTCGGCATCGGGCTCGGGTCCAATGGCCGAGTTTGCGCCATCCGGCTGTGATGACGTTCCATGGATGAAGAGTGGGGCGTTCAGAGGCCTTCGTTGTTCTATAGGGTGTTGCATGAGCTCTTTCTAGTTCACTTATGAAGATGCGACCAAGCCCACAAGTGTGGCGTAAGTGACAGTTCACAAATACTTGAGAAATATGTAGTAATATTATGTTAAGCATCAGTATTTAAAAAAAAAGTGCAGGCGTGCCGCTACATGACTAGATTCACAATTCAGCATATTCACATAATGTCTACCATATAGACGCGGCCTGTCTTCTTTTTGTTTGATCTTGTCATGGTGTGCTCTACGTGTGAACTAATAACTGACTTAATTTGATTGATGATTCAACAAATCGCTTTGAGAAAATCGAGAAAACTATGAACATAAGTAAAATGGCGAAAAAAGTGTGGCCTGGGGCGTGGGGGATATTCGGATGACGCACAGACTGGAAAGCTCTTTGGCTTAAACTTCCACAAATGTACCTCATTTGATTCAGTTCAAACATATTCGCCGATGAAGAAAGGACGAAAACGTTTTGCTTTGAAGTGTTTCCGTCACTGTTGTTGGCTTCTTGAGTAGCTCTGAACGTTTGGCAATCGGACCTGCATGGACTCGTGCACGCACACTTTGAAGATGAATCCTTTAAAGTCCTTAACGTGGCTGCTTAATGCAGACGCTGTGGCAAATCGGTTGGCTACCATCTGATTTTGGTGTGAGGAGAAACGTAAATCATTCCAATAATAGATTTCTGCGTGCGGCCAGCTTTGTCTACTGGGATCTGAAAGGCGTTCTGAACAACCGTAGTAGCTCTCTGTGTGGTAGCCTTCCGTGCATGCTGAGAGCGACATAGCACATGGTCTGGAACATTTGCGGAATATTAAAACCCGCAGCATGCGCACAGCCAATCGATTCGGTATTCTTTGTCCCGGTGATAAGCGCTCAAAAAGATTTTTGAGGTTACAATGCTACATAGCATAGCGTATAGCGCGTGTTGTTTTACTCTTAGTGGAAAATTCTGGAACTTAGTTGGATCAAAATACTTGCAACAACATAACAAAACAAACTATAAGCCCCTTTGGCCTAAAGATTACTGTACTTTTCTAATGTTTTTACTGATACAAATATTTGGGGCAGTGTTACTCACGAACTCGAACGTGAGCCACTTGGTTTTCTTCCTCTTGTGCGCTGGAAGTCATAAACGCTCCTGAAAAAGTTAGAAACATGCGGGACATTAGTTCATAGGGTTCATAACTCAGAGCTCAAAAAGCAGCTTACGAGTTCACAGTTTGAGATTTTAATGAACAATTACCGAAAATTCACTCACCAGCAACGAGAAGGGCGATCAAGGCAACAGCAATGACCCTCATGATTTCAAGGTTGATGATGCGGTGTTCTACTTGACCTGTGTTCTGCCTCATCAAAAAAAAATGAAAAGAAATATTGATGATTGTTAAAATGTGTTTTAATCATAACACAGAAATAACTCTTAAAAAATGTGCGCAATTAAACTGCTATGATGTACATATAAATAAATATATATATATATCTTTTAATTTTCACCTTAGTTTGTGTAATAATTAACAGCAATAGGCTTACAAGGCAGCAGTGTAAATTAAAGCTAGGTATTTCATCTGGTGTTTTTTTAGTGAGCAAGTAAGTTTTCTTTGTTTTGATGAATTAGGGCTGCTGATTAAATGTTTTAGTTGCAGTTCATGTTAACCCTCAACATTACTCTTTCACGCTTTTTTTTGTTTGTTTCACAAACAACAAGAATGGGCATCAATAAAAAAATAGAGAAAATAGTGAGAAGCAGTGCCGCTATCAGTTAGCGACTCCACTCACCTTCGTTGAGCTCTACGCAAAGGCGGCCGTGGTGTCTAACCGGAGTCCGAACTTCTTATATAGTTGCAGTCCAGACAAACCAACGAGGAAGAAGTCCTGTTGACAGCTAGGGTTTTTCCCTTCACAATGCCCGGACTTGCAGGTTATTGCAATGCCCGAAGAAGTCTTCTCCGTCTCTACTTCCGGCCCGTAGGTTTTGTTTTACTCATGTTTTACGGCGAGCGTATTGCCAATCCGCTGTTGGAGACCTGTCATGAAATTTTCTAGGCGTAGGCGGAAGGTGCGCCTGGTGTCATCTATTTCAAAGTTTTATTCAATGCTTTGATCCGTGTTTAAGGATCCTGTTTTGAGTGCTTTCTTACATGAGCATTAACAATCGAAAACGTTCCCTTACATGTACTTTTTTTAATGACACCCTGGGCCTATCAATGCGATTTTATGAAATATGCCAAGTAAGCTATAAAGCCCCTAAAAAGATTAGTTTAAAAATTAGAAATAAAAATTTTGTAACAATGAAAATGAAATTGACCCTGACGTCACGTTTACGGCGATCGTAATCACTGGGTATTTCTACGAGGATCATATGGTCGCTTTCTTTTAAGACCATAGTTGTAGACCTCTGATAAAAAAAACTGATTTTTTTATAGATGCACATGATAGCTATAGTAAGCAGCCTCCAGCTCTGTCACGTTGAAAGGCAAGTTTTGTCGAGTTTCTTCTACATTCTTTGTTTACCATATCAATTCAATTAACCACATGACCTGCATACATCACTTGTATAACAACCCACAGGTGCAGCGGGTATTAGATGTTTTAACTCAATATTTACATAACTTAAGTTGTTCTTGACTAATTTGTAATCTCACTGTGCATCGTTTCCCAGGCATCAGATGTTTAAGAGCAGGGTATTGAACCGAACCCGAACCGTGAACCGAAAACCGGTAACAACCGTTATTTTCACGCGAACCGGAGTTGACCCGGAACGAAATCATTTTTCTCGCTCCGGAGCGGAACCGATATGTTTTCCATGCGGTTTTCGGTTCATACGCGAAGTCAGGTTGCGTGAAAAGTGCGTGGTGAAAAACATAGTAACCTGAAAAGTAAACAAAAAAATTAAAGAAAACAAATTATTTTCACGCTAACCGGAGTTGAACTGGACCGAAATAATTATTTTTTCGTTCCTGGGCAAAACTGATCAATTCTTTTTGTGGTGTTTCGTTCATGTGGGAAGTCAAAAAGCGCAAAAACTTGGTAGCGAAAGCTCTGTAATGTTCCATTATCAGGTTTTCACATAATGGTCTTCTTCATAATTTGTAAAGTTCGTCTCGAGAACTGAAACGAAATGAGCACAGTAACTATAAATTCTCCGGGATTTCTGGTCTTATGTATTTCTTTAACAAATGCCCACATTCGTCCTAACCTTTTCTTGGGGTTCCGAAATGGCTTATCAAAGAAAATACCCAATTCGTACGTCAGCAAGTGACCAATGAATGAGCATATTAAGTGGCAAAACAATGAGTTGGGCTAGTTGGTTTTTCACCTCTCTTTATCCTTGTTTTTTTTTGTTTTTGTTTTGGCGTTCAGTTTAATATTTGTTTGGTGTTTCTTGCCTTTAATTTTGTAGAGCTGTGTGCAATTTACTTTCAACGTCTAGATTTCATTGTACAACTGATCGGATAAGAGAGCGATACAAAGGCCGATGAATATTTCAGAACCTGCACTAGTTGCCATACTGTGGCGCATCTAATCTGCTTTCAAAATAGCTCAGCGAACTTAATAATCTGTCCGAAATTAAAGTCTAGCACCGGGAAGGGGAGGGGGATTCAATCAACAGTTACAGCTAAAGAAAACAGCAAACAACTTCTATCTCTAATAGCAGAGACTGCAAGGACCAAAACGTTTTCTCCTCAGAACCACAAACATCCAGGTGCACAGCTCTTCTGAGCATTCTTAGACAAGGAGCCGCGGCAATTAAGGGCCGCTATTGTGTTACAGTTTTGGGAGGAGAGAAGGGAACGCCATCAAGAACTCTACCCATTGGCGGAAGTAGCCCTGGGAGTGCCTGCGACTCAGGTCAGCGTGCAGTGAGCCTTTTCTACACTGAAGTTCATTCTATCGTCTCAGAGGTGCCGTGTTTCACCGGATATGCATGACGACGTCCTGCTTCTTCGGTCAGCTGCCTGAGATTGAACTGCGCTTTCACCCACGTCCCGAGGTGCCCCAGCACTAGCTCGTTCGTTCCACACTGTAATGTGAGACTGCTTTTTTATATGTAACACTTTTATAAAATATGCATAGTTTATCTTTTGCTGTCGTCAATTGTTTTTGTAGTATAAGAGTACGAACCGATTCGAACCGGTTTGAACCTTTATTTTTTCACTCCGGAGTTGATCCGGGGCTGAACCATTTTCCCTGAACCGGAACGAAAACCGGAACGAAAAACATTTCGGTTCGACACCCTGTTTAAGAGCAAATACAATAAATATGTAAATGACTGCATGAATTAATAAATGAATCACCTCACGCATCGCTGTCTGTGAAAAAAAAGGCCAAGAGACCGAAAGTTAATAGTCTGACCTCGATATCTCTTCATTTCGCGTTTTAAGCTTAACTACGTTTCACACCAAAAAGTTAAACCGAACTTTCTATATCACACCCATTTTGCTTTCCAAAACTGTCACTTGTTTTGGAAGCTCACAAAGATGGTGGGGATCCCACGTTTTGTCTTGCATATTATATTGCCGCGTGCATGATCGAGAAGATACACTTCTCCGTTCATCCAAAACAGGGTCTCAAACACGCGGCACCCGAGCCGCATGCGGCCCGCGACTCGCTGCTACGTGGTCCGCAGGCACCAGGCGACGAGTCCCGGTTCCGATGTAACGAGCGCTAGAAATGGCATGCGCCATAGTGATCTCACCTCGACGATTCATTTTCGCTCGAAAAGCAGCTCTGCCCTTCTAACGCATTCAGATAGTCCTTATTTATCTGTGTTCATTTGCCCTTTGTTTCGCTTTATTTTTAGCTTCTCATTTTATTTTCAATGCACAACAATTCAGCTGTTAGGCTGCAAACGCGAGCTGTTCGTTGAAGAATGCATCTCGGCTGCACGAACTTTCAAAAAGAAGGAGCAACTGCCAAAGATAAAGGCTCGCAATTCTCGCCATAAGAAAAAAAAAAAGATTACCATTAAAAGACATGTATTTTTTCGGGGTGTTGTAATGAAAATCGGCTGGAAAGGAAGGCCTCTGAAATTGACTGATTGTTTTTTTAGAGAAACATTTAGCTTGGTTAATTTTTGAGTGAAATGAGCAACGGGAACGACATTGTACTTGCTCTCTTGTTTTATTTAAATTCCTGCACGTTGGCGGGTCAGTGTCATTTTAATTCCTGTTATCAAATCAGGTAAGGGACCAAAGTTTCATTTACGATTGTGTCTAGTGTCGCTCAACGCGCGAAGTGTTGTGAACAAGGTTGATAGACTGGAAGAGTGTTTACTCATAAACCCCCATCGTAGTACTGACGGAGACATGGCTCCATCCAGGGGTTCATGATTCAGAAATAGTCCCACCGGGATTCCTATTAATTCATCAAGATCGAGAGGCAAGGGGCGGGGGTGTGGCAATAGTAATAAAAAATGGAATATCCTCTGTACAAATTGATGGAATACCAAATCGCGAGAGCATCTGGTGCAAAGTAAATATGTTTGGAACGAGCATTTTGGTTGGCGGAATTTATAGACAGCCTAAGGCTCACCTTCAGTACTTAATTGATTTACATAGGTACCTTTGTGCAGAAGTTAACGATATAACTAAACTGATATTTACAGGTGAGTTTAACTTACCCGGCATCAACTGGATCACGTTATCGAATGATAAGATAGATGAAGAAAGCTCGGAACAGCTGTTGCAAAGCGCACTCAGCTTTTGTCTTGACCAATTGGTGCTGGAAGCAACCCGCATATTCGGAACAGCGAGTTCTACTCTAGATCTGCTGTTTGTGTGCAGTTGCCTACAAGTGTTCAAGGCTACGGTCGAAGATGGAATTTCCGATCACAAATTACTAGTCTGTAGTTATCCATTGTGCAATACTAAACCCCACAAGCGTGTTACTGTTACAATAAAAAATTGTGCGATGGCCAATGATGTATGTATCCTTGATTACTTAGAAACCCAATTCGACCAATTCAGCCATATGTGCGACGTTGATGAAATGTGGTGCAAGTTTAAAGATATAATAACATATTGTGAAACGAACTCCGTTCCTAACAGAAAGAAAACGATAAACCGCATAAACCCGTGGATAACGCGAAACATTATACACATGAAACGCCGACTGAAGCGGAGACGTAGAAACAAGCTCGAGGTGCAAGAACTATCTCGATAATTGACATTAGAAATCAACTCGGCTAGGGCAAGGTACTTCAATATTACCCTACCAAACTTCCTTATACATGACCTCCAAAAGTTTTGGCGATATCTGTCGAGACCAGGGTGTAAGATAGACAGGTGGGGAAACGGCCCATAGAAGCCTACCGCAGCGCCGTGACCGGATTCTGTACTCGTCTGCTTGCGGGTACCCCCGATTTGCGACAGATGGCGCTGCGGCGAGAGGAAAAAAAATCGGAATCGGATTTGCATGGAACTTTGAGAGATTGCGCAAAATAAACAGAGAGCACGACAGTCCTCCATTGAAACTCCACGAGAAACCATCTCCGTCAGTTTAGCCGGTCGCCACCGGTCGCCCACCCGGAGTGAGAGTTCGCGGTGCTCCACATAGATGGCGCCACAGAAAAAGAGAAACCCGAGGGACACAATCCGGTCGCTCATTTGGCTCTCGTTTCCGCACCTGTCTATCTTACACCTTGGTCGAGACGAGAAAGCCATGTTTCACAGTCCGAAATTGATGGCGCTATCACAGTTGACCCAGAAACCATATTTTCAGGCTTCAATTATTTTTTTTTCAGTCTGTATTTTCTAGCGCCCTCGAAGATGAATGTGAACCAGAAAGTATTGAAGTGCCTGTAATGCCAAACTTCGAGATTACTCAGCCCGGAATCTTATCGTTATTACTGAATATCACTGCGATCCTCACGGCTACCAGATGATTGGCGTTGTGCTAAAATTGTCCCGATTCACAAGACAGGAAATAAACACTTAATCACTAACTACAGAACGATTTCACTGACAAGTACGACATGCCAGTTAATTGAACACATTATATGCAATGCGATAACTAAACACTTAGAAGAAAACAATCTTCTTTATTTACAGAGATGAATAAAGAACATTGTTCTTTATTCACCTAGAGGTTACCTACGATTTTGCGTTTACTATTAACGATAGACAACAAACTAAGGCCATTTTTATAGACCTATCAAAAGCCTTTGACCGTGTGCCTTATCAGAAATTAATAAGTAAGTTGCAGTCAGTTGGCATTAGTCACGCTTTGATTTCCTGGATTTATGGTTACCTTGTCAAACGCAAACAGTATGTTATACTGAACGGTAGTACCTCTGGTATGCTGGATGTGTTTTCCGGAGTGCAACAAGGGTCCGTGCTTGGCCCATCGCTATTTTTGATTTATGTAAATGATTTTCCGGCTTGTGTTGATCCAACTGTGAAAGTGAGACTCTCCGCCGACGATTGAGTCATATATACAAACATAGCTGGACCTGGGAGTCAGATAATTTTTAACAAATCATTGCAAAACATAAGCCTTTGATGTAAGAGATGGGGTATGAAAATCAATCACGACAAAACTGCTGTTATCACTATCACTAACAAGAAAAACCGTTAGACTTCTCATATATATTAGATAATACAACTATTATTAAAGTAAATGAAATAAAGTACCTGGGAGTTACAATCTCCAGTAACCTTAAGTGGGAGACGCATGTTACAAACGTATGCAGTAATGCATTTCAGAAGTTAGAACACTTCAGAAGAAAATTTAAAAAAAACTCTACGTCTGAAATTAAACTGCCAGCATACAAGACACTGGTCAGACCAGTGTTGGAATATGCCAGTATTATTTGGAGTCCGTATCAGGATTACTTTGACAATAAGCTGGAGGAAGTTCAAAGGATCGCAGTAAGGTTCATCTAATCTAGTTACTCATGGAGGCTAGCGCTACCGCTATGCTTGCGAACGCAAAGTTGGACACCCTAAAAGATAGGAGAAAAATCGCTAGCCTAAAGTTTTTGTACGCATTATACCAACAACAAATAAATATAGCACAAGAAAAATACCTCAAGGCCCTTTTCGTGCACTCAAAGCGAACCAATCATAACAAGACGATCAGACCGTATTCAGCCAAACACAACACATTTAAATATTCCTTCTTCCCCTGCGTTATTGATCTATAGAATAAGTTACCAGAAGAAATCGTAAATAGTACATCAGCGCAGTCTTTTGCCGAGACTCTCACTTCTATGCACCAGCATAACATTCCGCTTATACGTTTTCTTTTTTGTCTTTTTTATTACGAATGTCTTATACAGCTGTAGGGCTTCTTGTCTCTACAAATGTCCACTTCTGTATGGGTCTTCTATGACCTACAGTATGTATTGATAAATAAATAAAATAAGTTAATAAACTAATTAAATCTAAAGACGTCACTTTCAAAACTGAGTTTACAAAAAGCACGGAGCACGAGGCTCTCTTCTATCTTAAAATATTTACCCCCCCCCCCGTCTAACGATGGCCCTCGGTCTTTCCGGTGTGGGCTATCTGACCCCCGCGCTGAAATGCGTTTGAGATCACTCATCTAGAAGATTCGCATACACTCTTACCCCGAACATAAACGATAAGGTGGCCAGAATGACCTTGTCTATGTGCTTTGGCGTAGCTCTTTCTCGAACATTCTCAAATCAAATCGAATCAAATGAGTTTATTTCCACCTCGTAAAAATACAGATGGAGGGGCTGTGGAAAAAAAAGCTGCGCTTAGCAGCTTGACGAGCCCACAGTTCCTGAGTTAAAGGCAACTGAGCAGCACTACGGTGGGAAGAATGAACGAACACGCATAAAAGCATAATGACAACGAAAACGCAAAGGTATGTAGGCATACAAAACTAAAATCATACTCCCATGGTTACAGACATTGCGCGGAGTTCACTGTACTTAGAGGCGAATAAATCAAAATGGATAAGCTGATAAGCGTTTAATAATGACGGAAGTCTATAACACAGGCGTTACTGTTCTGTATTTTAAACGAGGTGTAGGTACGACCCAATTCTCTTCATGTCTTGTAGTATAGGTCAATTCTCTTATTCGTGGTTGTGCCAGATTACGTATAATATTTATATTCCTCTGTGTTTCTAATTTATACTGTACACGTAATCGATATTTATATAGGTTTTGTATGCTGGGATCACGTGGGAACGATAAAAAAAAGTTTGCACATGACGCTCTGTAGGGCGCGTTGTAAATATGTCGAAGACATTTTTTTTGTACCAAATAAACACGTTGTAAGTTTGAAAAAGTGGTTGACCCCCACACTAGTTGAGAGTAATTCAAATGGGAATAAAAGAGTGAATTATACAGACGTAACTTGATTCTTCTGTAAAGAAGGTATCTAACACGACCTATTACTCCAGTTATCTGAGCTATTTTGCCTACTAAATCGTTTACATGACTATCCCACGACATATTTGCGGGAGAACACGACATCGGGATATTTGAAGTGCTCCACAATTTCTATTGGACGAGAATTAAGGATAATATCTCTATGCACTGGAATTGACTTATTTTTTTGTCTAAATACTACTGCTTTAGTTTTTAATTAATTTATTTGCATGGAATTGGATTTTGACCAGTTCTCCAGTGCTTTCATTGTGTGATTACATATATCTACTAATTCATGGATATCAGTGCCGGCTAAGAAAATACTAGTGTCATCAGCGCAGATAATGAATTTGGCGCTAGGGTTAATTTTTACAATATCATTAAGATAAATATTAAATAGCAGTGGCCCTAATATACTACTTTCTGGTACACCACAAGTCACGGATAGAGCCTTAGAACACATGTTGTTTATCTGAACAACCTGTTTTCGGTTTGATAAATAAGATTTCAAAAGTAATAAAACCTGTCCACAAATACCATAGTAACTAAGTTTCCCCAGCAGAATATCATGACTCACTAAATCAAAGGCCTTGGGAAAACCCACAAATACACCAGCTATAATGGTCTTGGTTTTCAAATTGTGTAAGAATATATCCTTTTGTTCGAGTAACGCCGTTGATTAGTTTTTACGAAAACCAAATTGATGAGAAGTTAACAACTTACATTGATCGATAAAGTTTGAGAGCCTTGAATGCAAGATTTTTTTTTCACATATCTTTGAGAAAACAGGTAGAATTGAAACTGGGCCTATAATTTCATAAATTGTTTTGGTCACCTTTTTTTATAAAGAACCGTAACTCTCGCAACTTGGATATTCACTGGAAAAACTGCATCCACAAAACATAGATTAAAATATGAGTAAGAATAGGCGCAATACTATCAGCTACGTGCTTCACTGGTCGTATCTGAAATCCATCAATATCACAATTACTGCTGCTATTTATGTTTTCGTATATTGATATCTACTCCTGCACAATGACTGGTTTCAGAAACATGGCTTTATCAATTCGATTACAATGAACAATCGCTCCAAGTATCAGGCAAAGCACCGCCGTCTCTCTACTAGGTCAAATCTTCGAGATGACGAGCCGACCGCTGTACGTATTGCCGATTCATTCGCTGATTCTCCCTCGCAATAGCCAACTGTCAGGCCGACGCACCGTCGCTGGTTACTGCCGCCGTCGCCGCTGGCTGCTGCTTTCTCGTAAAGTCAATTCTTGACGTGTGTTCTCCTTTTTCGTTTCTGGCCCAAGTTTGCTCCCCATTAAATCGTTACTTCATTTCGTTTTCTTCTGTCTCGTCGTCTGTCATTCGTGACAATATCAATGTTGAAGGTGACTAAACACACAATGTTTATTTCTGTTAATGATTTGGACTTTGCCAGGTACCAAGCAACTTATAAGTTGTAAGGTTGTATTTTTGTTTTTGCTTGAGAAAGAAAAAGAATTTGATCTTTTTGGGCATTTTTTTAGCAATTGGTGTGCGTGTGAATATCAGTTTTAAAACATAATTTTAGGCTTTCAATAAAAAATGTTAATTTAGAGCGGCCTTGTTGACAAATATAAGTATATCTTATTATAGGCCCAACATTATCCGAAACAATTGCCACTAGCATAGATAAGTCTAAATAAATAAAAAGATAAAAAATATCCATCGGTTATTTTGTAAAACTAACTTTACGGGTTCTACCAATGCAATATGTATACGTAACGCCTCTTTGGTTTCATATAAAAAAAAAACACCGTTTCATACAACATTGCGAGCAAAGAGCTTTATAGGGCCGTCTCAATAACGACTTTGTTTACTTCCATTTAGAGCGGTTTTAATTACCAAGTTTTGCTTTCAGTACGGTTTGAGAAGACGGTGGGGAACACTTTCCTCCATTTGCCCCTTTGTTTGCACATAAGCGATTCCTCATTAAAGCCATTTTTAGCTGTTGACACGACGCAGAAGCTTTGCGAGTGAGTGGCCCCGTTGATGACGGAACCAAAACGTACTCTCAGGGACGTAATGGTGTCGCATAAACCCATGTATACTCCGCTTTTTCGTCCTTGGAGTGTCCCCCTGCCGCACCTGCTGGGGCCATTTTTACCGTGGACGAGCCGACTTCTTGACCGCCGGCAACTATTACCTACAACTATATGCCAAAGGTAAAACATCAAGTACCAACCAATGCTAACCTATTTATGTCGGCAACCACTCAAGCTGGCGCAGTCGATCAGAAAGCCAGAAACTCCAGAGGGGCGGAAAATGTTGCCTCCTCGAAAATAAAATTATAGGGCGAAAGCCCTCCGACACGAATCTGACAAGATTTCGATGAGGAAGTATATATAGCGCAAGACTCTTCGTGCAAACAAGTAATCGCCAGTTTTTGTTTTGATTTGTTGCTTCTTTTAAAATTCAAAAGTTGACCTCATAACTTCTTATTAGTGTAGCCTGTAAAGTGTTCTTTTGGGGCACCAATCAAGGAGGTAAACTTTGGCGTCCGTCCTTTGAAAGGAGAAAAAAACATCTATGTCGCATTCGCGCTAAGAGTGTCTCGAGGTGTGCGTCACGCGAAACCGCCGATAATTATGTGCTAACAACCAAACGAGTATTATTTTAGTTTCCTCCCCGCTGGAGAGAAGGTCATTTAAGTCCCTCTCCGAGCTTCTCCTGTGTTATTTTCTCTGCCGGTTGCACTTTCTCGGAAGCGACCTTCAACGTAGTGAAGCAGGCGAAGTGTAAACGGCCTTAGGCGAGCGCAATACGACTGCGGTTATATTAATTTTTATCGTTGCGTGATGAGGTGGCAATAGTCCACACTTTGTAACTGAAACTAGGCATTGCACGTCTGAGATTGAAGGATTTTTGTGGCGATCGTGCTGCCTACGCAAATGCCCTCCGAGTCACCTCCCATAACTACGGGGTCATGATACGATGCCCTGAGTTCATTGGCTGCGGTGCGATCAAAGAGAGTTTTTTGGGAACCGTTTTTGCTCGTCTGCATACGGTACGATGGGCCCTCGGTACCAACTGCGCATGCGCTACCGCATAAGACTCGCGTCACGCCACGTGTTTCTTCACCATAAATATAATATTGTACAGGAATGATGATTGGATGGATGGATGAATGGATGGATACGGCTGGACCCTTCTAATCTGAAGGCGGCTTACGCCATCTTACCTAGGCTTGTACGTTTTCACAATTAACAAATCTCCAATAAAATAACGATACATGCCGGCTAGAAGTTTTCGCTTCAAAGCGAAAACAACAGATAACTAAAGTTTTGATGTTCTCCGAAAGCCAAGGAGCCCGGTTGTCCTCGAATTCACTCTGCTTCTTTCGGCTAGTCAGGGCCGTATTCGTTCGAATGTTGGGAGACGTTATTCCTTTGGCCGTTTTCCTCTATTGCAGCTCGCTTGGAAAGACTCTCTCGCGCCCTTGCAATAACTCGTTTTCTCCCTCTTT
>JAZHYW010057442.1:0-11107 GCA_037355805.1 Ixodes ricinus | reverse complement strand
CGCATCCTGTACTACACGCAAAAAAGGCAAAACAAAATTGCCAGTGAAAATGTTAAGAGCTTTGCGTTCAATTACCTACATTAATAAAGACAGATTGTGAAACAACGTAAGGAGTTTATTGAACGGCCATTGCAAGGACGGTAAACACGCGGTTACAGAAGTAGATGTGTTTCTGAGAGAAGAACATCCCCGCAAATAAGCTCGCAGGCTACCGAAAAGCGCCATCAGCTTCGTGTCTAACCTATCAATGTCGAGTGCCTCCTCACATTTGGGCTGGTATAGTAGCGTCGGTTTTTTCTAGCGCCTGTAGCAGGTACACGTCTGCTTGAAAAATCCCGCGCAGTAACCTCCGCGTCTGCCGATGCTTCTGGCAGTGCCTGTGACAGGCTCCTTGGTTGAAGGGACATCCAAAACCACGTCCTGGAAAAAACACATTTATATCGAATTAGCGTAAATACTACATTTTAGAAAGCTCGTACAGCGTATATCGTACGAGATACATAAGACACCAATCATTCGCATGCAGTTGTAATCAATTTTGCCAATATAAGAAGCGATTGGTGTCGCACCGCACATTGTGTAAAGCATGGTGTCGAATATAACTTAAAATTATTTAAATTGTGGTTTAGATTAGACCAGTTTTCTAAGATTAATTAAATCGAACATTTCCGCTAAAGCAGACATTTCTATGGTTGTTTTTGGGCACTGAAATAAAGACTTATATTTATTATTACAAAATAATCCACATTTTTAAATTAATCGTTCATCTATTATTTGATGCTTTCTTTGTGCATTTGTGTTGTATTTAAATAAAGATGATAATAAAGCAAGAAAGATTTCTATAAGAATGAACACGAGCAAAATAGAAGTGCGCTTCTGAGCAAAAAGAAGCAATGAGCTTGATATCCATTTTCCACTTCGTTCGTGAGCGACGTAACGTCCAATTTCCACAAAATACGAAGGAATAAGTAAGAAACAAAAACTAGGAATGTAATGTCATATTGCAATCAAGTCAAAACTCGAACAAAATCAAATAACGTTTTTTATAAGTAACTAAAAACATCAAGCAGTTTTTGTTATAGTGTGGCGGGGATTGCTGCAATGAGAAGTTGTTACTAAAACTATACTTAACATTTACAGTAATTCTTTCTTCCGCATTGTTATCAGTGATACAAAAAATGATGAGTCAAAATGCCATGTTAAAAAAACATTTAGTGGTAAAGAATCACTAATTTGTAACTACAGTGATTTACATCAAATAAATATGATATAAATAAAATAAAACTGATTTAAAATAAATCTAATTTACTTGATTAAAGTTTTTTTCTACTAGATTAAATATTTAATGACAAAAAGATCTTCCATCTTTTTGCCATGTTTGCCTATTTCTGCACGCTGCTCCCTCGCGATTCTAAGAGGCCACCGACCTGAACCAACACCACATAGAATAATCAAAGCCTGCACACGAGAACTTCGACGTCATCACAGTGAGATCGAGCGAAGATAGAGATTGGACACGAGTGCTGCGTCATCGCTCGGTTGGGTCTCGTGTCCAATCAACGCGCTGAAGTACGCTCGGCTTAGGGCTCGGGTCCAATGGCCGAGTTTGCGCCATCCGGCTGTGATGACGTTCCATGGATAAAGAGTGGTGCGTTCAGAGGCCTTCGTTATTCTATATGGTGTTGCATGAGCTCTTTTAGTTCACTTATGAAGATGCGACCAAGCCCACAAGTGTGGTGCAAGTAACAGTTCATAAATACTTGAGAAATATGTAGTAATATTATGTTAAGCATCAGTATTTAAAAAAAAAGTGCAGCGTGTGCCGCTACATGACTAGATTCACAATTCAGCATATTCACATAAGGTCTACCATATAGACGCGGCCTGTTTTCTTTTTGTTCTGATCTTGTCATGGTGTGCTATACGTGTGAACTAATAACTGACTTAATTTGATTGATGATTCAACAAATCGCTTTGAGAAAATCGAGAAAACTATGAACATAAGTAAAATGGCGAAAAAAGTGTGGCCTGGGGCGTGGGGGATATTCGGATGACGCACAGACTGGAAAGCTCTTTGGCTTAAACTTCCACAAATGTACCTCATTTGATTCAGTTCAAACATATTCGCCGATGAAGAAAGGACGAAAACGTTTTGCTTTGAAGTGTTTCCGTCACTGTTGTTGGCTTCTTGAGTAGCTCTGAACGTTTGGCAATCGGACCTGCATGGACTCGTGCACGCACACTTTGAAGATGAATCCTTTAAAGTCCTTAACGTGGCTGCTTAATGCAGACGCTGTGGCAAATCGGTTGGCTACCATCTGATTTTGGTGTGAGGAGAAACGTAAATCATTCCAATAATAGATTTCTGCGTGCGGCCAGCTTTGTCTACTGGGATCTGAAAGGCGTTCTGAACAACCGTAGTAGCTCTCTGTGTGGTAGCCTTCCGTGCATGCTGAGAGCGACATAGCACATGGTCTGGAACATTTGCGGAATATTAAAACCCGCAGCATGCGCACAGCCAATCGATTCGGTATTCTTTGTCTCGGTGATAAGCGCTCAAAAAGATTTTTGAGGTTACAATGCTACATAGCATAGCGCATAGCGCGTGTTGTTTTACTCTTAGTGGAAAATTCTGGAACTTAGTTGGATCAAAATACTTGCAACAACATAACAAAACAAACTATAAGCCCCTTTGGCCTAAAGATTACTGTACTTTTCTAATGTTTTTACTGATACAAATATTTGGGGCAGTGTTACTCACGAACTCGAACGTGAGCCACTTGGTTTTCTTCCTCTTGTGCGCTGGAAGTCATAAACGCTCCTGAAAAAGTTAGAAACATGCGGGACATTAGTTCATAGGGTTCATAACTCAGAGCTCAAAAAGCAGCTTACGAGTTCACAGTTTGAGATTTTAATGAACAATTACCGAAAATTCACTCACCAGCAACGAGAAGGGCGATCAAGGCAACAGCAATGACCCTCATGATTTCAAGGTTGATGATGCGGTGTTCTACTTGACCTGTGTTCTGCCTCATCAAAAAAAATGAAAAGAAATATTGATGATTGTTAAAATGTGTTTTAATCATAACACAGAAATAACTCTTAAAAATGTGCGCAATTAAACTGCTATGATGTACATATAAATAAACAATATATATATATTTTAATTTTCACCTTAGTTTGTGTAATAATTAACAGCAATAGGCTTACAAGGCAGCAGTGTAAATTAAAGCTAGGTATTTCATCTGTTGTTTTTCTAGTCGAGCAAGTAAGTTTCTTTTTGTTTTGATGAATTAGGGCTGCTGATTAAATGTTTTAGTTGCAGTTCATGTTAACCCTCAACATTACTCTTTCACGCTTTTTTTTGTTTGTTTCACAAACAACAAGAATGGGCATCAATAAAAAAATAGAGAAAATAGTGAGAAGCAGTGCCGCTATCAGTTAGCGACTCCACTCACCTTCGTTGAGCTCTACGCAAAGGCGGCCGTGGTGTCTAACCGGAGTCCGAACTTCTTATATAGTTGCAGTCCAGACAAACCAACGAGGAAGAAGTCCTGTTGACAGCTAGGGTTTTTCCCTTCACAATGCCCGGACTTGCAGGTTATTGCAATGCCCGAAGAAGTCTCTCCGTCTCTACTTCCGGCCCGTAGGTTTTGTTTTACTCATGTTTTACGGCGAGCGTATTGCCAATCCGCTGTTGGAGACCTGTCATGAAATTTTCTAGGCGTAGGCGGAAGGTGCGCCTGGTGTCATCTGTTTTAAAGTTTTATTCAATGCTTTGATCCGTGTTTAAGGATCCTGTTTTGAGTGCTTTCTTACATGAGCATTAACAATCGAAAACGTTCCCTTACATGTACTTTTTTTAATGACACCCTGGGCCTATCAATGCGATTTTATGAAATATGCCAAGTAAGCTATAAAGCCCCTAAAAAGATTAGTTTAAAAATTAGAAATAAAAATTTTGTAACAATGAAAATGAAATTGACCCTGACGTCACGTTTACGGCGATCGTAATCACTGGGTATTTCTACGAGGATCATATGGTCGCTTTCTTTTAAGACCATAGTTGTAGACCTCTGATAAAAAAAACTGATTTTTTTATAGATGCACATGATAGCTATAGTAAGCAGCCTCCAGCTCTGTCACGTTGAAAGGCAAGTTTTGTCGAGTTTCTTCTACATTCTTTGTTTACCATATCAATTCAATTAACCACATGACCTGCATACATCACTTGTATAACAACCCACAGGTGCGGCGGGTATTAGATGTTTTAACTCAATATTTACATAACTTAAGTTGTTCTTGACTAATTTGTAATCTCACTGTGCATCGTTTCCCATGCATCAGATGTTTAAGAGCAGGGTATTGAAACGAACCCGAACCGTGAACCGAAAACCGGTAACAACCGTTATTTTCACGCGAACCGGAGTTGACCCGGAACGAAATCATTTTTCTCGCTCCGGAGCGGAACCGATATGTTTTCCATGCGGTTTTCGGTTCATACGCGAAGTCAGGTTGCGTGAAAAGTGCGTGGTGAAAAACATAGTAACCTGAAAAGTAAACAAAAAAATTAAAGAAAACAAATTATTTTCACGCTAACCGGAGTTGAACTGGACCGAAATAATTATTTTTTCGTTCCTGGGCAAAACTGATCAATTCTTTTTGTGGTGTTTCGTTCATGTGGAAGTCAAAAAGCGCAAAAACTTGGTAGCGAAAGCTCTGTAATGTTCCATTATCAGGTTTTCACATAATGGTCTTCTTCATAATTTGTAAAGTTCGTCTCGAGAACTGAAACGAAATGAGCACAGTAACTATAAATTCTCCGGGATTTCTGGTCTTATGTATTTCTTTAACAAATGCCCACATTCGTCCTAACCTTTTCTTGGGGTTCCGAAATGGCTTATCAAAGAAAATACCCAATTCGTACGTCAGCAAGTGACCAATGAATGAGCATATTAAGTGGCAAAACAATGAGTTGGGCTAGTTGGTTTTTCACCTCTCTTTATCCTTGTTTTTTTTGTTTTTGTTTTGGCGTTCAGTTTAATATTTGTTTGGTGTTTCTTGCCTTTAATTTTGTAGAGCTGTGTGCAATTTACTTTCAACGTCTAGATTTCATTGTACAACTGATCGGATAAGAGAGCGATACAAAGGCCGATGAATATTTCAGAACCTGCACTAGTTGCCATACTGTGGCGCATCTAATCTGCTTTCAAAATAGCTCAGCGAACTTAATAATCTGTCCGAAATTAAAGTCTAGCACCGGGAAGGGGAGGGGGATTCAATCAACAGTTACAGCTAAAGAAAACAGCAAAACAACTTCTATCTCTAATAGCAGAGACTGCAAGGACCAAAACGTTTTCTCCTCAGAACCACAAACATCCAGGTGCACAGCTCTTCTGAGCATTCTTAGACAAGGAGCCGCGGCAATTAAGGGCCGCTATTGTGTTACAGTTTTGGGAGGAGAGAAGGGAACGCCATCAAGAACTCTACCCATTGGCGGAAGTAGCCCTGGGAGTGCCTGCGACTCAGGTCAGCGTGCAGTGAGCCTTTTCTACACTGAAGTTCATTCTATCGTCTCAGAGGTGCCGTGTTTCACCGGATATGCATGACGACGTCCTGCTTCTTCGGTCAGCTGCCTGAGATTGAACTGCGCTTTCACCCACGTCCCGAGGTGCCCCAGCACTAGCTCGTTCGTTCCACACTGTAATGTGAGACTGCTTTTTTATATGTAACACTTTTATAAAATATGCATAGTTTATCTTTTGCTGTCGTCAATTGTTTTTGTAGTATAAGAGTACGAACCGATTCGAACCGGTTTGAACCTTTATTTTTTCACTCCGGAGTTGATCCGGGGCTGAACCATTTTCCCTGAACCGGAACGAAAACCGGAACGAAAAACATTTCGGTTCGACACCCTGTTTAAGAGCAAATACAATAAATATGTAAATGACTGCATGAATTAATAAATGAATCACCTCACGCATCGCTGTCTGTGAAAAAAAAAAGGCCAAGAGACCGAAAGTTAATAGTCTGACCTCGATATCTCTTCATTTCGCGTTTTAAGCTTAACTACGCTTCACACCAAAAAGTTAAACCGAACTTTCTATATCACACCCATTTTGCTTTCCAAAACTGTCACTTGTTTTGGAAGCTCACAAAGATGGTGGGGATCCCACGTTTTGTCTTGCATATTATATTGCCGCGTGCATGATCGAGAAGATACACTTCTCCGTTCATCCAAAACAGGGTCTCAAACACGCGGCACCCGAGCCGCATGCGGCCCGCGACTCGCTGCTACGTGGTCCGCAGGCACCAGGCGACGAGTCCCGGTTCCGATGTAACGAGCGCTAGAAATGGCATGCGCCATAGTGATCTCACCTCGACGATTCATTTTCGCTCG
The DNA here is from genome assembly GCA_037355805.1 of Ixodes ricinus. Lineage (NCBI taxonomy): Eukaryota > Metazoa > Arthropoda > Arachnida > Ixodida > Ixodidae > Ixodes > Ixodes ricinus. Next base: position 4,707 of record JAZHYW010057442.1, on the reverse strand, counting down.
AAAAGCAGCTCTGCCCTTCTAACGCATTCAGATAGTCCTTATTTATCTGTGTTCATTTGCCCTTTGTTTCGCTTTATTTTTAGCTTCTCATTTTATTTTCAATGCACAACAATTCAGCTGTTAGGCTGCAAACGCGAGCTGTTCGTTGAAGAATGCATCTCGGCTGCACGAACTTTCAAAAAGAAGGAGCAACTGCTAAAGATAAAGGCTCGCAATTCTCGCCATAAGAAAAAAAAAAGATTACCATTAAAAGACATGTATTTTTTCGGGGTGTTGTAATGAAAATCGGCTGGAAAGGAAGGCCTCTGAAATTGACTGATTGTTTTTTTTAGAGAAACATTTAGCTTGGTTAATTTTTGAGTGAAATGAGCAACGGGAACGACATTGTACTTGCTCTCTTGTTTTATTTAAATTCCTGCACGTTGGCGGGTCAGTGTCATTTTAATTCCTGTTATCAAATCAGGTAAGGGACCAAAGTTTCATTTACGATTGTGTCTAGTGTCGCTCAACGCGCGAAGTGTTGTGAACAAGGTTGATAGACTGGAAGAGTGTTTACTCATAAACCCCCATCGTAGTACTGACGGAGACATGGCTCCATCCAGGGGTTCATGATTCAGAAATAGTCCCACCGGGATTCCTATTAATTCATCAAGATCGAGAGGCAAGGGGCGGGGGTGTGGCAATAGTAATAAAAAATGGAATATCCTCTGTACAAATTGATGGAATACCAAATCGCGAGAGCATCTGGTGCAAAGTAAATATGTTTGGAACGAGCATTTTGGTTGGCGGAATTTATAGACAGCCTAAGGCTCACCTTCAGTACTTAATTGATTTACATAGGTACCTTTGTGCAGAAGTTAACGATATAACTAAACTGATATTTACAGGTGAGTTTAACTTACCCGGCATCAACTGGATCACGTTATCGAATGATAAGATAGATGAAGAAAGCTCGGAACAGCTGTTGCAAAGCGCACTCAGCTTTTGTCTTGACCAATTGGTGCTGGAAGCAACCCGCATATTCGGAACAGCGAGTTCTACTCTAGATCTGATGTTTGTGTGCAGTTGCCTACAAGTGTTCAAGGCTACGGTCGAAGATGGAATTTCCGATCACAAATTACTAGTCTGTAGTTATCCATTGTGCAATACTAAACCCCACAAGCGTGTTACTGTTACAATAAAAAATTGTGCGATGGCCAATGATGTATGTATCCTTGATTACTTAGAAACCCAATTCGACCAATTCAGCCATATGTGCGACGTTGATGAAATGTGGTGCAAGTTTAAAGATATAATAACATATTGTGAAACGAACTCCGTTCCTAACAGAAAGAAAACGATAAACCGCATAAACCCGTGGATAACGCGAAACATTATACACATGAAACGCCGACTGAAGCGGAGACGTAGAAACAAGCTCGAGGTGCAAGAACTATCTCGATAATTGACATTAGAAATCAACTCGGCTAGGGCAAGGTACTTCAATATTACCCTACCAAACTTCCTTATACATGACCTCCAAAAGTTTTGGCGATATCTGTCGAGACCAGGGTGTAAGATAGACAGGTGGGGAAACGGCCCATAGAAGCCTACCGCAGCGCCGTGACCGGATTCTGTACTCGTCTGCTTGCGGGTACCCCCGATTTGCGACAGATGGCGCTGCGGCGAGAGGAAAAAAAATCGGAATCGGATTTGCATGGAACTTTGAGAGATTGCGCAAAATAAACAGAGAGCACGACAGTCCTCCATTGAAACTCCACGAGAAACCATCTCCGTCAGTTTAGCCGGTCGCCACCGGTCGCCCACCCGGAGTGAGAGTTCGCGGTGCTCCACATAGATGGCGCCACAGAAAAAGAGAAACCCGAGGGGGACACAATCCGGTCGCTCATTTGGCTCTCGTTTCCGCACCTGTCTATCTTACACCTTGGTCGAGACGAGAAAGCCATGTTTCACAGTCCGAAATTGATGGCGCTATCACAGTTGACCCAGAAACCATATTTTCAGGCTTCAATTATTTTTTTTTCAGTATGTATTTTCTAGCGCCCTCGAAGATGAATGTGAACCAGAAAGTATTGAAGTGCCTGTAATGCCAAACTTCGAGATTACTCAGCCCGGAATCTTATCGTTATTACTGAATATCACTGCGATCCTCACGGCTACCAGATGATTGGCGTTGTGCTAAAATTGTCCCGATTCACAAGACAGGAAATAAACACTTAATCACTAACTACAGAACGATTTCACTGGCAAGTACGACATGCCAGTTAATTGAACACATTATATGCAATGCGATAACTAAACACTTAGAAGAAAACAATCTTCTTTATTTACAGAGATGAATAAAGAACATTGTTCTTTATTCACCTAGAGGTTACCTACGATTTTGCGTTTATTATTAACGATAGACAACAAACTAAGGCCATTTTTATAGACCTATCAAAAGCCTTTGACCGTGTGCCTTATCAGAAATTAATAAGTAAGTTGCAGTCAGTTGGCATTAGTCACGCTTTGATTTCCTGGATTTATGGTTACCTTGTCAAACGCAAACAGTATGTTATACTGAACGGTAGTACCTCTGGTATGCTGGATGTGTTTTCCGGAGTGCAACAAGGGTCCGTGCTTGGCCCATCGCTATTTTTGATTTATGTAAATGATTTTCCGGCTTGTGTTGATCCAACCGTGAAAGTGAGACTCTCCGCCGACGATTGAGTCATATATACAAACATAGCTGGACCTGGGAGTCAGATAATTTTTAACAAATCATTGCAAAACATAAGCCTTTGATTTAAGAGATGGGGTATGAAAATCAATCACGACAAAACTGCTGTTATCACTATCACTAACAAGAAAAAACCGTTAGACTTCTCATATATGTTAGATAATACAACTATTATTAAAGTAAAATGAAATAAAGTACCTGGGAGTTACAATCTCCAGTAACCTTAAGTGGGAGACGCATGTTACAAATGTATGCAGTAATGCATTTAAGAAGTTAAAACACTTCAGAAGAAAATTTAAAAAAAGCTCTACGTCTGAAATTAAATTGTCAGCATACACGACACTGGTCAGACCAGTGGTGGAATATGCCAGTATTATTTGGAGTCCGTATCAGGATTACCTTGACAATAAGCTGGAAAAAGTTCAAAGGATCGCAGTAAGGTTCATCTATTCTAATTACTCATGGAGGCTAGCGCTACCGCTATGCTTGCGAACGCAAAGTTGGACACCCTAAAAGATAGGAGAAAAATCGCTAGCCTAAAGTTTTTGTACGCATTATACCAACAACAAATAAATATAGCACAAGAAAAATACCTCAAGGCCCTTTTCGTGCACTCAAAGCGAACCAATCATAACAAGACGATCAGACCGTATTCAGCCAAACACAACACATTTAAATATTCCTTCTTCCGCCGCGTTATTGATCGAATAAAATAAGTTACCAGAAGAAATCGTAAATAGTACATCTGTGCAGTCTTTTGCCGAGACTCCACGTCTATGCAGTAGCATAACATTCCGCTTATACGTTTTTTTTTGTATTTTTTATTACGAATGTCTTATACAGCTGTAGTGCTTCTTGTGTGTACAAATGTCCACTTGTGTATTGGTCTTCTATGACGAAAAGTATTCATAAATAAATAAAATAGATAAAACTAATTAAATCTAAAGACGTCACTTTCCAAACTGAGTTTACAAAAAGCACCTGTAAAGTGTTCTTCTGGGGCACCAATCAAGGAGGTAAACTTTGGCGTCCGTCCTTTGAAAGGAGAAAAAACATCTATGTCGCATTCGCGCTAGAGTGTCTCGAGGTGTACGTCACGCGAAACCACCGATAATTATGTGCTAACAACCAAACGAGTATTATTTTAGTTTCCTCCCGCTGGAGAGAAGGTCATTTAAGTCCCTCTCCGAGCTTCTCCTGTGTAATTTTCTCTGCCGGTTGCACTTTCTCGGAAGCGTCCTTCAACGTAGTGAAGCGGGCGAAGTGTAAACGGCCTTAGGCGAGCGCAATACGACTGCGGTTATATTAATTTTTATCGTTGCGTGATGAGGAGGCAATAGTCCACACTTTGTAACTGAAACTAGGCATTGCACGTCTGAGATTGAAGGATTTTTGTGGCGATCGTGCTGCCTACGCAAATGCCCTCCGAGTCACCTCCCATAACTACGGGGTCATGATACGATGCCCTGAGTTCATTGAGCTGCGGTGCGATCAAAAGAGAGTTTTTTGGGAACCGTTTTTGCTCATCTCATACGGTACGATGGGCCCTCCGGTACCAACTGCGCATGCGCTACCGCATAAGACTCGCGTCACGCCACGTGTTTCTTCACCATAAATATAATATTGTACAGGAATGATGATTGGATGGATGGATGAATGGATGGATACGGCTGGACCCTTCTAATCTGAAGGCGGCTTACGCCATCTTACCTAGGCTTGTACGTTTTCACAATTAACAAATCTCCAATAAAATAACGATACATGCCGGCTAGAAGTTTTCGCTTCAAAGCGAAAACAACAGATGGCTAAAGTTTTGATGTTCTCCGAAAGCCAAGGAGCCCGGTTGTCCTCGAATTCACTCTGCTTCTTTCGGCTAGTCAGGGCCGTATTCGTTCGAATGTTGGGAGACGTTATTCCTTTGGCCGTTTTCCTCTATTGCAGCTCGCTTGGAAAGACTCTCTCGCGCCCTTGCAATAACTCGTTTTTTC
>JAZHYW010057438.1:0-12372 GCA_037355805.1 Ixodes ricinus | reverse complement strand
GTACACATGTGCACACCACCGGAGCATTGGTATCTAAGTTATTTCCGGTTTCAGCAGAGAAACGCCGATAAACATCCGACGGTGTCAAAAATACAAAATCGGTTATAAGCGGAAAATACCGATTTCTGGAAAATTGTGTTTACTCGACTGTTTGGTCGAAACCCTCCACTCTTAGTTTTGTATGAGATTTGTTTTCTTCCTACGATCATCGCCGTTTTTAACGTCCGTCCGAAACAACTAAATCACCGAAATACACCGGTATTTGAAACACTAAATAAACACCGAAAAACGTCCGCCGATTTTTTATATAAATAAACACCGGAGATATACAAGCAACTTGAAACCTACTATACTACAGAAATTGAAACAGAGCAACGTTTTTTCTTTCAGGAAAAGCCTAGCGTGCAACCCGCGAAAGAACTGCCACCGAAGCCACAACCCCATCGACCTCGAATACTTGGAGAGTCCAGCGGTCAAACAAGTCCAAAATCGAGGCACGGCGACGGAAGTCCAGGTCACGGCGGTCCGAAGCCCAATGACGGGCATCAGAAGTACGATGGGAGGCTGCACAAAAAGCCTTTGGGACCCGGTGACCACAAGGCGACACGGCATCACGAGAGGTCGCCACGAGCGGGATTATCCAAGGAGCAACCGGTCCTCAAAGAGTTTCCATTTAAACCTCCACTCGAGCACGAGATTCATCGTCCCGGTAAAAAGAAAAACAGCTTTTCCTCTTTGCCATACTGATGCTTGGAAGTATGTCCTGTGGTTTCGTGTGTACAACGTCTCAGTCAAGCCTTGCTAAGGCGTGCCCCCAACTGTCAGACCATGGCGCCAAAACTAAGAATTCTTTCATCCGCGGTGTAAGAGTAAAGTGAGTTCCTCCCACCTCTTTCACCTTTGGCAGAGCGAAGGCTGAGAGGAAGCGATCTCCTCTCCAGCGTTCTGCTCTGCTAAGGTGGAAAGAGGTGGGAGGAGCTTCCTCCTCACTCTTAACCTGTCATGGACTATAGTCTTGGAAGCGTGACTGCTGCCAAGCGTCTATGGGCCGTTCCCTCCGTGATCGTCTACAGCGTTGTTCTATGAAGTAGGTTTAAAGATGTATTCCGGTGATTTTCGAGCCACCTCGAACTAACTATAATTTCTGAATACCCGGCCTTTTCCCCTTTCCGGCATGTTATTTAGTATCGCGAAAGTCAGTATCGCGACAAAAAACAAACAAACAAGCACTAGTGATGTTCACGTTGCAAAGCAGCCAACAGTCCCAGCGACACCCAGAATTTTCTAGAGAGGGAACCTTGTGCCCCCTGCTTTTTGTAAGCTTACCGTTTTAAAATGTTTAGCTTTCATTTTTATATACGACTACTTTGGACCTGATGTTATAACGAGATTTAAAACACTATAGCGTACTGGCAGTTTGCGAAGAGAACGAGAGCAAGCACACTGTCCTTGCCTTGTTGCACAATTCACTGCACATTAAATACATAAAAAATATCTTCATCGTTTCTTTTTTTATTTCTGACGATTTTTATTGCAGCACAATAAGGAAATGCTTGCAATTTAAAAGGTATTGTCTGACAGTTAAAATCCTAACTCAATTTTTTTTTTTTTACAGTTTTTGATGAGCGAAGTTTGTGCAGCCGAAGTGCCTTCGTGGGCAAAACACTTGCACTTGTAGTGTGGCATAGCCTCCTCTATACTCACAAAGCCTCGCAGTTCGACGAGGGAGAGTGCCTGGTCACAGATTTAGAGCGCGAGATCTCATAGCACAGATCATTTATCGGGGGGCCTGTAGTCAGCGCACAGCTTTTGCGGCGGCGAAGACCCGAAACATGGTTTTCAAACCATAACCTCCGATATCCTGAAGCGCGAAAGCTTCGGGATCTTGGAGGACCATGTTCAAACCCGAGGAGAAAAGAAGCGGTAGTGCGAGGAGCACGAGCGGACATTTCATCGCTCAGGACAAGTGTCTTTCGGCGTCTCGCCAGCAGCGGGGCGCCCGTTACATGCCTCTCCTCTCATCCGTTGTCTGCCGCTCTACCTTTTCACTTTCGGCGGCCGCGTCTCTTGGCGATCTGCCAGGCTTTGTCAGTATAGAGGAGGCTATGGTAGTGGTATTGCCGTTCCGGTTGATTTACATCAGAAAGGGCTGAGAAGCAAGTATTTCAACAAACAAACACTCAGTCTAAAAAAAAAACACTGAATAATGCAAAATCTAGAGCTCGATAATGGATACGTGCACGCTCGCAGCCGCGGCGCATTTGCGGGCCGTGTCCCAAAGAGTCAAGGCCCGCATGCGGCCCGCGGGCTGCGTGTTATAGACCCCTGATCATAGACCAACGTGCGGCTCTGACTTGACGCTGCTGCGGTGGCGTTGCTGTCGGCCTGGCAGTGCGGTGGCGAAGACTTTTCACCGGGTGTATAGACAAGCGCAGACTTGTTTGTAAACAGTGTGTTGGTCTATAAAAAAATGTTTGCGATCAACAAGAGGTATAGTCTGTGCTGAAAACGTGGACCTCTGGTTTCCCGAATACTGAAAGATTGTAAAAAGAGCGTCTCTCCCATTGAGTGAAGGATGCTAGTAGTACACTTCATTTAACCATAATTTAATATCGAGCCTAAATAATAAAACTTATACATGCGATGAGCTTGCAGACTTGTACGGTACCCATTTCAAGTAACCAGATTACTCGTAATCGATTGCGTTTTGGAGTAATTTTGTAATTATGTAAATCCAGTTATTAGGATGTGATCGCAAGAGTTATTTGATTACTTTTAGAAGCACTGAAATTACGTGTTCCCTCTTTGCTTGTACAAGTTTCCTACTTCCTCGGACCAAGACTACGGCCGGAGGATACGTATGGTCTATATACCGAAATTGGTGCATTCAGAAAATAAGTAGTTTCGTATTCACTGATTCTAATCCAATGACGGACAATACGATAGACGCCGTTTTTGTACCGGAAGAAAAATCTGTCGTTTTGAGACTCCCGAGTAATCGAAAAAGTAATGGTTACGAGTTCTTCAAGCCTGTACGAGACTGATTTGAGACTGAGTTGCTTCTTACCTTTCGCGCGCGTCTTTTGCATTGCAGAGGGGCTGCAGTCTCCCGTTGGCAGTTCGTCGATTCAAGGGACACCAACTCCCGCAAGATACTCCGACAAGATTCCGGCAACCGATTTTCCCTCACGAGGACTCTGTTTCGCCACCCTTTTCCTGGTCCTCCTGTTCGTTGTGATCACAATCCCAATCTACGTACTGGTCACGCAGCTCAGGAAGATGCCCAGCAGCGTTCGCCTGCCCGATGACGCCTCGCTTTACTACGGCGAGAAGGCGTGTTCGTCGAAGATCTGCAAGCAGATCAAGCGCCTTCCTGTTGGATTCGGCCAACAAAACGCAGATCCCTGCCAGGACTTCTACGCGTACGTATGTGGACGCTGGACTGGCAAGATCAAGGACACTCTGAACCACGACGAAGACTTCTTCGCGGACTACATATTAAAAATACACTCCAAGCTCGAGGAAGGACCCGTTGTAGGCCTGGCGACTCGGGCGGAACGAGCCATGACATCGGCGTACAAAAGCTGCCTCGAGTTTATGAAACGCGAAGATTTTAACCTGAGCAAGATCACCGGCATGTTGAAGCTCGACCCCAAGACCTGGACGAAGTTCAAGAGTTCAGAAGATGTTGTGTTGCAATTTATGGTGCTGAGCTTTATGCACGGTTTGAATCTGCTGGTCAGGTTCGAGCTCAGCGACGGCGTCATCAGTATGCTGACAGGACAAACACTGACGGCTTTGTTCGGCCTGAAGACTAGAGAGGTTATAAACTGGACGCTGCACGATTTGGGGGAGAGCGACGCATCGTTGATTAGAGGGTGGTGGTCGTCGAAGAGACGCTGAACGCGATGGCGAAACGTTTGAAAAACGGGACGTCAGAAGGGTTCCTGTTTCGAGGATGCCCGCACAGTGGAAAGAGACGCTTCTTGGCGAGTTCCGCAAGAGCACAGCTGAGACCATTGTGTCTTCCGAGATCAGGATGAACAAAGCGGATACTTTCTTCTTCATGCTGAATGCTCTGTACAAGGAACCGCTGGCCTGTTCAACTCTACACTCTTGTCTGCCTGGTGGGGCATTTCGCCAAGTTAAAGCACGACAGACAGCGCCTCTTCAAAGAAAGTGCCCACGACGTGCAGTTGTACTGCTCAAAGCCGTCGGTTCGACTTTCCCCGAGGTGTTGCCTGAGTGGATCACTAAGAACCTCCAACACCCGAACGCGTCCACAGAAGCGGAGCGGATGTCCTCTCATCATCATCGACATCGCAACCAGCAAATCGAGCAGTGCGTGGAGGTTTCAGCTGCAGTACGATGACATCGCGCCATTGCAATTCCACGTTTTCGGTACGTTTGAGAAACCTTGTCATGGTTCCGCGGTTTTGGATGAAACATGGGAATAATAACGTGGCGCTTGCAGCAGGAGGCATATATGAAACACACATTTTCGGCATATCCTCTAGGGCATATAATATTCCCTCCTCCTTTCCGCGTTCCGCGTTTCTGCCGCCGGGATTTGCTGCAGTTTTACGGTCGTCAGTAAAATGGCCGTTGCGTGTCTTTAAACGACAGGTGTCGTGCTTTTGTTACATCTAATCTATTGCGGGTTTTGAAAGGCAGGGCGCTGTCCCGGAAAGCCATCCACCCCCTTTCACTTTAGCAGAGCGAATGCTAGAAACCAGCAATCATGGCGAGCAGAGAGTTTTGTGGCAGGGTCTATTCCTACTATTTTAAACCTGCAGCAGTCTCTATAGTAACTTTTATTTCGATACACGAAGAAAAGTGTTCCTGCCTCTTTCCACTCTAGAAGAGAAGACCTGCTGGTTGATAAAGTAGAACGAGATGGGAGGAGTTCCCTAAACTCTTGACCTGTCACCGACTAACTATGATACAGCCGTTTAATTTCTAACCTCACCAGGTGGGGACAAAAACACGCCGCAAATACGCATCGCATTTGCGGCGACGCCTGCCCGTGTGGTTCTCGCGCATCCAATCATTGACCACCTTGGCGGTACTTCTACGCTCAATTAAATTCATCCGCGTTCTAGGCGGTGTTCACACGACAGAGAAATCCCGGAATTTCTCCCGGAGCACGTATACATGACGAAAACATCACGTGCTTTTGCATTCGGCGTGGCGACGTCCAAGCTCAACGGCGGAGGAGGAGGCATGCCCGGTGGTACAAACAATCCCTGCTTCTCGGATGCTTAGTTTGAATTTTAAGAATATTTTGTCGTTAAAAGTTCGAAATAAGTGACTCTAGGGGAGGCGGCTGGTTTTCTTCACCACCTAATATTTCGACATGCCTTATTACACACACACACACACACACACACACACACGCACACACACACACACACACACACACACACACACACACACACACACACACACACACACACACACACACACACACACATATCTTTTACTATCCGGCTGCCTGTCTTTCCTTCTAGAACATGAGAGGTTACATTGAAGTGTCAAACTGCACGTTCTTTGTCAGTTGGCTGACGCTCAAGAGTTAGCAAGTATACGTGCATTCGACCCGTTAATAAGCTGCGTTTCTTGCTGTCGCTGTAGCGGTAATTTTGTGCCCGAAGTAGTGGTTGAAGACAGACGGATAAGCGCTATATATGCTAGAGATTGGTGGCTGTAGGTGGCCCATAACCCACATACCTAATCTAAGCGCATTCACACAGCGGAAAGACGCGCGTCGTGGGGTGAATTTTTGCTTATTTTGTATTGAAAAGTCGCGCGCCGAGGAGAACGACGCAGGAGACGACGCCTCGGAACCCAATTTTTCCCTCGACGCGCGCGCTTGAGCCAATCAGCGAGCGTCCGGACGTGACGTGTCGTCCTTTCCGGTTAGGAAATGTTTTCGCTGTTTTTATTTTCGACCCACAATGAAGGCGAAAAGGCGGAGGGTCAGGGGATTCGTGCACTCGCCAAACGTGGCTGGAAGCATTTCAGCCTGGAGAGAGAAGCAAGCCGATTGGAACACTCTGGCTGTGAGCAGTGTTTTATGTGCGTGTACGACGCCGCGAAACTGCTCTACGTCAGCTTGCGCGAGAGCTGCCACTCGAAGTTCGCGGACTGTGTTCCAGCTTCCGGCTGCGCGCGGCGACTCCACCCAACGCGTTTCGTGGAGGCTTCGCCCGCACCGTCGGAAGCTGGAACACAGTCCGCGAACTTCGAGAGGCAGCTCTCGCGCAAGCGATGCGTGAGCAGTTTCGCGGCGTCGTACACGCACATAAAACACTGCTCACAGTCAGATGTTCCAATCGGCTTGCTTCTCTCCAGGCTGAAATGCTTCCAGCCACGTTTGGCGAGTGCACGAATCCCCCGACCCCTCCGCCTTTTCGCCTTCATTGTGGGTCGAAAATAAAAACAGCGAAAACATTTCCTAACCGGAAAAGGACGACACGTCACGTCCGGACGCTCGCTGATTAGCTCAAGCGCGCGCGTCGAGGGAAAAATTGGGTTCCGAGGCGTCGTCTCCTGCGTCGTCCTCCTCGGCGCGCGACTTTTTCAATACAAAAATAAGCAAAAATTCACCCCACGACGCGCGTCTTTCCGCTGTGTGAATGCGCCTTTAGATTAGGTATGTGGGTTATCGGCCACCTACAGCCATCAATCTCTAGCATATATAGCGCTTATCCGTTTGTCTTCAACCACTACTTCGGGCACAAAAGAACCGCTACAGCGACAGCAAGGAACGCAGCTTATTAACGGGTCGAATGCACGTATACTTGCTTGCTCTTGAGCGTCACCAACTGACAAAGAACGTGCAGTTTGACACTTCATGTAACCATCCATATTCTAGAAGGAAAAGACAGGCAGCCGGATAGTAAAAGATATATGTGTGTGTGTGTGTGTGTGTGTGTGTGTGTGTGTGTGTGTGTGTGTGTGTGTGTGTGTGTGTGTGTTGTGTGTGTGTGTGTGGTGTGTGTGTGTGTGTGTGTGTGTGTGTATAATAAGGCATGTCGAAATATTAGGTGGTGAAGAAAACCAGCCGCCTCCCCTAAGTACTTATTTCGAACTTTTAACGACAAAATATTCTTAAAATTCAAACTAAGCATCCGAGAAACAGGGATTGTTTGTACCACCTAGGCATGCCTCCTCCCTCCGCCGTTGAGCGGACGTCGCCACGCCGAAATGCAAAAGCACGTGATGTTTTCGTCATGTGATACGTGCTCCGGGGAGGAATTCCTGGGATTTCTCTTTCGCGTGAACACCGCCTAGAACGCGGATGAATTTAATTGAGTGTAGAAGTACCACCAAGGTGGTCAATGATCGAATGCGCGAGAACCACATCGGAGCGTCGACGCAAATGCGATGCGTATTTGCGGCGTGTTTTTGTCCCCACCTGGTGAGGTTAGAAATTAAACGGCTGTATACATAGTTAGTCGGTGACAGGTCAAGAGTTTAGGGAAGCTCCTCCCATCTCTTTCTACTTTATCAAAACCAGCGGGTCTTCTCTTCTACAGTGGAAAGAGGCGGGAACACTTTTCTTCGTGTATCGAAATAAAAGTTACTATAGAGACTGCTGCAGGTTTAAAATAGTAGGAATAGACCCTGCCACAAAACTCTCTGCTCGCCATGATTGCTGGTTTCTAGCATTCGCTCTGCTAAAGTGAAAGGGGTGGATGGCTTTCCGGGAGGAGCGTCCTGCTCTTTCTAAACCCGCAATAGAGTAGATGTAACAAAAGCACGAACCTGTCGTTTAAAGACACGCAACGGCCATTTTACTGACGACCGTAAAACTGCAGCAAATCCCGGCGGCAGAAACGCGAAACGCGGAAAGGAGGAGGGAATATTATATATGCCCTAGAGGATATGCCGAAAATGTGTGTTTCATATATGCCTCCTACTGCAAGCGCCACGTTATTATTCCCATGTTTCATCCAAAACCGCGGAACCTTGAACAAGCTTTTTCAAACGTACCGAAAACGTGGAATTGCAATGGCGCGATGTCATCGTACTGCAGCTGAAACCTCCACGCACTGCTCGATTTGCTGGTTGCGATGTCGATGATGATGAGAGACATCCGCTCCGCTTCTGTCGATGCGTTCGGGTGTTGGAGGTTCTTAGTGATCCACTCAGGCAACACCTCGGGGAAAGTCGAACCGACGGCTTTGAGGCAGTACAACTGCACGTCGTGGGCACTTTCTTTGAAGAGGCGCTGTCTGTCGTGCTTTAACTTGGCGAAATGCCCCACCAGGCAGACAAGAGTGTAGAGTTGAACAACGGCCAGCGGTTCCTTGTACAGAGCATTCAGCATGAAGAAGAAAGTATCCGCTTTGTCCATCCTGATCTCGGAAGACACAATGGTCTCAGCTGTGCTCTTGCGGAACTCGCCAAGAAGCGTCTCTTTCCACTGTGCGGGCATCCTCGAAACAGGAGACCCTTCTGACGTCCCGTTTTTCAAACGTTTCGCCATCGCGTTCAGCGTCTCTTCGACGACCACCACCCCTCTAATCAACGATGCGTCGCTCTCCCCCAAATCGTGCAGCGTCCAGTTTATAACCTCTCTAGTCTTCAGGCCGAACAAAGCCGTCAGTGTTTGTCCTGTCAGCATACTGATGACGCCGTCGCTGAGCTCGAACCTGACCAGCAGATTCAAACCGTGCATAAAGCTCAGCACCATAAATTGCAACACAACATCTTCTGAACTCTTGAACTTCGTCCAGGTCTTGGGGTCGAGCTTCAACATGCCGGTGATCTTGCTCAGGTTAAAATCTTCGCGTTTCATAAACTCGAGGCAGCTTTTGTACGCCGATGTCATGGCTCGTTCCGCCCGAGTCGCCAGGCCTACAACGGGTCCTTCCTCGAGCTTGGAGTGTATTTTTAATATGTAGTCCGCGAAGAAGTCTTCGTCGTGGTTCAGAGTGTCCTTGATCTTGCCAGTCCAGCGTCCACATACGTACGCGTAGAAGTCCTGGCAGGGATCTGCGTTTTTGTTGGCCGAATCCAACAGGAAGGCCTTGATCTGCTTGCAGATCTTCGACGAACACGCCTTCTCGCCGTAGTAAAGCGAGGCGTCATCGGGCAGGCGAACGCTGCTGGGCATCTTCCTGAGCTGCGTGACCAGTACGTAGATTGGGATTGTGATCACAACGAACAGGAGGACCAGGAAAAGGGTGGCGAAACAGAGTCCTCGTGAGGGAAAATCGGTTGCCGGAATCTTGTCGGAGTATCTTGCGGGAGTTGGTGTCCCTTGAATCGACGAACTGCCAACGGGAGACTGCAGCCCCTCTGCAATGCAAAAGACGCGCGCGAAAGGTAAGAAGCAACTCAGTCTCGTAAACTCAGTCTCGTACAGGCTTGAAGAACTCGTAACCGTTACTTTTTCGATTACTCGGGATTCTCAAAACGACAGATTTTTCTCCCGGTACAAAAACGGCGTCTATCGTATTGTCCGTCATTGGATTAGAATCACTGAATACGAAACTACTTATTTTCTGAATGCACCAATTTCGGTATATAGACTATACGTATCCTCCGGCCGGAGTCTTGGTCCGAGGAAGTAGGAAACTTGTACAAGCAAAGGGGGAACACGTAATTTCAGTGCTTCTAAAAGTAATCAAATAACTCTTGCGATCACATCCTAATAACTGGATTTACATAATTACAAAATTACTCCAAAACGCAATCGATTACGAGTAATCTGGTTACTTGAAATGGGTACCGTACAAGTCTGCAAGCTCATCGCATGTATAAGTCTTATTATTTAGGCTCGATATAAAATTATGGTTAAATGAAGTGTACTACTAGCATCCTTCACTCAATGGGAGAGACGCTCTTTTTACAATCTTTCAGTATTCTGGAAACCAGAGGTCCACGTTTTCAGCACAGACTAACCTCTTGTTGATCGCAAACATTTTTTTATAGACCAACACACTGTTTACAAACAAGTCTGCGCTTGTCTATACACCCGGTGAAAAGTCTTCGCCACCGCACTGCCAGGCCGACAGCAACGCCACCGCAGCAGCGTCAAGTCAGAGCCGCACGTTGGTCTATGATCAGGGGTCTATAACACGGAGCCCGCGGGCCGCATGCGGGCCTTGACTCTTTGGGACACGGCCCGCAAATGCGCCGCGGCTGCGAGCGTGCACGTATCCATTATCGAGCTCTAGATTTTGCATTATTCAGTGTGTTTTTTTTTAGACTGAGTATTTGTTTGTTGAAATACTTGCTTCTCAGCCCTTTCTGATGTAAATCAACCGGAACGGCAATACCACTACCATAGCCTCCTCTATACTGACAAAGCCTGGCAGATCGCCACAGAGACGCGGCCGCCGAAAGTGAAAAGGTAGAGCGGCAGACAACGGATGAGAGGAGAGGCATGTAACGGGCGCCCCGCTGCGGCGAGACGCCGAAAGACACTTGTCCTGAGCGATGAAATGTCCGCTCGTGCTCCTCGCACTACCGCTTCTTTTCTCCTCGGGTTTGAACATGGCCTCCAAGATCCCGAAGCTTTCGCGCTTCAGGATATCGGAGGTTATGGTTTGAAAACCATGTTTCGGGTCTTCGCCGCTGCAAAAGCTGTGCGCTGACTACAGGCCCCCCGATAAATGATCTGTGCTATGAGATCCTCGCGCTCTAAATCTGTGACCAGGCACTCTCCCTCGTCGAACTGCGCAGGCTTTGTGAGTATAGAGGAGGCTATGCCACACTACAAGTGCAAGTTTTCTGCTCAAGAAGGCACTTCGGCTGCACAAACTCTCGCTCATCAAAAACTGTAAAAAAAAAAAAAAAACATTGAGTTAGGATTTTAACTGTCAGACAACCTTTTAAATTGCAAGCATTTCCTTATTGTGCTGCAATAAAAATCGTCAAGAAATAAAAGAAACGATAAAGATATTTTTTATGTGAATTGTGCATTGTGCAGTGAATTGTGCAACAAGGCAAGGACAGTGTGCTTGCTCTCGTTCTCTTCCAAACTGCCAGTACGCTAGTGTTTTAAATCTTGTTATAACATCAGGTCCAAAGTAGTCGTATATAAAAATGAAAGCTAAACATTTTAAAACGGTAAGCTTACAAAAAGCAGGGGGCACAAGGTTCTCTCTCTAGAAAATCTCTGGGGTGTCGCTGGGACTGTTGGCTGCTTTGCAACGTGAACATCACTATAGTGTCTGTTTGTTTGTTTGTTTTTTTGTCGCGATACTGACTTTCGCGATACTAAATATCATGCCGGAAAGGGGAAATGGCCGGGTATTCAGAAATTATAGTTAGTTCGGGTGGCTCGAAAAATCACCGGAATACATCTTTAAACCTACTTCATAGAACAACGCTGTAGACGATCACGGGGGAACGGCCCATAGACGTTTGGCAGCAGTCACGCTTCCAAGACTATAGTCCATGACAGGTTAAGAGTGAGGAGGAAGCTCCTCCCACCTCTTTCCACCTTAGCAGAGCGAACGCTGGAGAGGAGGTCGCCTCCTCTCCAGCCTTCGCTCTGCCAAAGGTGAAAGAGGTGGGAGGAACTTCCACTTTACTCTTACACCGCGGATGAAAGAATTCTTAGTTTTGGCGCCATGGTCTGACAGTTGGGGGCACGCCTTAGCAAGGCTTGACTGAGACGTTGTACACACGAAACCACAGGACATACTTCCAAGCATCAGTATGGCAAAGAGGAAAAGCTGTTTTCTTTTTACCGGGACGATGAATCTCGTGCTCGAGTGGAGGTTTAAATGGAAACTCTTTGAGGACCGGTTGCTCCTTGGATAATCCCGCTCGTGGCGACCTCTCGTGATGCCTTGTCGCCTTGTGGTCATCTGGTCCCAAAGGCTTTTTGTGCAGCCTCCCATCGTACTTCTGATGCCCGTCATTGGGCTTCGGACCGCCGTGACCTGGACTTCCGTCGCCGTGCCTCGATTTTGGACTTGTTTGACCGCTGGACTCTCCAAGTATTCGAGGTCGATGGGGTTGTGGCTTCGGTGGCAGTTCTTTCGAGGGTTGTACGCTAGGCTTTTCCTGAAAGATAAAATGTTGCTCTGTTTCAATTTCTGTAGTACAGTCGGTTTCAAGTATGGTTGTCTACTTTCCGGTGTTTATTGATATATAAAAAATTGGCGGACGTTTTTCGTTGTTTATTTAGTGTTTCAAATACCGGTGTATTTCGGTGATTTAGTTGTTTCGGACGGACGTTAAAAACGGCGATGATCGTAGGAAGAAAACAAATCTCATACAAAACTAAGAGTGGAGGGTTTCGACCAAAAGCAGTCGAGCAGGAACACAATTTTCCAGAAATCGGTGTTTTTCGGTTATAACCGATTTTGCATTTTTGACACCGACGGATGTTTATCGGCGTTTCTC
>JAZHYW010057437.1:0-11453 GCA_037355805.1 Ixodes ricinus | reverse complement strand
ACATCGTCGTCAAGACTGGCATATTCCGCCAGCTCTGACGTTCACATTATGTGCTTTAATGCCAGAAAGCATGATGCCAGTGAGCTGTTCCTCATCCTCGATGTCGTCTTGGTCATTATTGCTAGTCTTGAAGCACAAAAAATTGGGTTGTGTGTATGTTTATACAGCCTAGAACTTGGTCTGCCTCCAAGGGCGACGAGTCTCCCAGCTGTAGACTGAGCAATTTAGCCAGTGCAGTACAAACCGCTAGCCTGGGGTCTTTAACGTGCACCGCAGTAGTGATACACGACCGCACGCCGGTACGATGCTCATCCGAGATCGAAACGGGCAGGGGCGGGAATTGAGACCAGTATCCTGGGTCTGCAGCGCGAGCTTCGCTCCATGTGCTCCGAGCTGGTGTGCGCTAGACCACTCGGCCACCGATCCCCCAGTCTTGAAGCACATAATGTGAACCCCGTTTTCCGCTAATGTGTCCCAGCTGGCCCCGTTGAGTCGCTGCTCCGAGCACCGGTGCACTGCGGAGAAGCAACACTCGCGAGCGCAAGCTCTGCGGTTATTGCTTCTCTGTGTGCACGGTGCTCGGAACGAATGCACTCAACAGACTGTAAGAACAAAAAAGTATGAATTAAGCGAAAACGCCGTTTGAATTAAGCGGCTTATAAATACATTAAAAGCATAGCGGGACAACCAAAATTTTCAAATCTGTTTGAATTAACCGGAAGTATGAAATATCCGGTGCTGAATTATGCGAGCGCTACTGTAGACCCATCAGTCAATACTCTAGAAGACGCAGATATATGTTCTGCGAAGTTTGTGAAGAAATTCTTACCAGTAACCACTCCCGTGCATCTATCCGAGAAGAGTCGTGTCCCAAAGAGGTGTTTTGAAGTCCCTTGAATGTCCACCAAAAACTCTGCTCTCTCACACCAGCAAAAAGCCTGAGTTTGTCCATACAGTTCAAGACATCATCAGCATCTAACACACTGGTGACAGTCTTCTCTTGATGCAGAAGTCCGTTAAGGTAGATCATGCACTGTGTGCGCTTGGTTACGTCCATTTCAAAGAGAACCACTTTTTTCCAACAATAACGGTGGCTTTCTCTCTGGCAAATACCTTGCCTTCTGGTAGGAAATGAGGCACGGCCTGTCGGAAAACAATTGTCTTGACCAGAAATCAGAAGGACTGTGCAAGTTGGCAGTGAAGACAGCAGATGAAGCAGCAGCATGCTCATCAATTTGGGGCTCTTCTACTTGCACTGCCGGTAGCTCCTCGACATCACCTAAACCCACGCGCACTTTGTTTTGGGGTGGACCTTGAGGAGAAGTCTTTGCCTTTCGCTTGCATTCTTTTGGCAGACTGTTTGGTGAGATGACGTGGTAAGTTTGGGAAGATTGTGGGTGACAGCGTCTGCCTGCAACGTCGGTCGCTCTCGAGGATGAAATACTTCCTTCCCATCAATAACCAGGCGATTAGTACGTAGTGTGTACCTGAAAAAAAGACACAAAAATTATCAGCGGGACTCCCGCCAACGTTGTACGTCAGCTTCTATTTACATGTACTACTATCGCGGACAATATGAAAATCAACGCCTATCTGCCTTGCTAGCTTTACTGCTCCCACAAGCTTCATTAACTCTCAACCTTTCAAATAGTATGCAGCTAGTATGTAGCCTAGGGTCTAAACTTTCCCTTCTAGCCTATGTCTGGACCAGAACTTGTACTAAAACTTGCATGTCCGTCAACAAAGCGTGGAGGCTGTTCACGGTCGTATTGACCGTGGGGTACAGCTTGACGCCATACTCAATTAGAATTTACCTGTCATCAGAAGTGCTTGGAACAGACAGCAGAGTTCTCTTGAAGGCGTTTATCTGCCCTTGGAATTGCAAGATCCCATTCTTCAAAAAAGAGAGCGTTGGCTGGTGCTCGAAAGAGGGAGTGTTTCTCTTTGCAGGAGTTGTAGCCCGCGTCGCACCCCGACACAAAACACCACCAATCAGTTTTTCTTGGCTCTTTTCGACATCGTCGTCAGTTCCTTGTGCAGTTCAACACAGAATCGCTAACATACAGTAACCTAAGTATGCAGCACACCCCAAAAAAGAATGTTCACTCAAGTTCAGCGCGCCTCGCCAGCCTCGCTACGTTGCCCGTCGCACCAATCTCCTAGCCCCGCTGTGCCCAGCAGCATAAACCACAGCCTTGCGGAATATTTGAGCGAAGGGACACTGGCGCCCCGTGGAAAGAGCGGAGCAGTCGGCACACCTCCCCATTCTAGTACACCTTAGCAACACTCCACATACCTTCCGCCATCTTGATCCCAGTGTTGCCAGATGGGGAAGCAAAAACCAATGGATAGAACCCAATTGAACTCGTAAAAATCAGTTAAGAAAATATATATGTAACCTTATAAATATAATAAGAGTTTTTGTTCTAGTTGGAGTGTTTTTTTTTTTACATATGTAAAACTATGGACTGGAGCGGCTGCGTACTTATGCAAAGCCTAACCGAAGACAGCTTTTTCGCATTAGCAGTGCAAGCAGCAAAACTTGCTGTCCGCCACTGGGGCTGCTGCCGTCAATATAATTACCTCTACTTAGCTTTCGCTATTTCCTAATACACTTTTCGTTTAGCCTCGCACTCAGCCACGTTGTTCCCCTATCCGGTATGCGTTCTGAACAAAAAGCAAGAGATTGCAACTCCGAACAAGTAAAAAAAGTAGAGAAGGGTCATAACAAGAACGACTGACGGTTGCAATTAAAATGTTAGCACGTTCTACTGGCGAGGTGAGAAGAAAGCAATATTTTCACACATACCCGAAAGTTCCACAATTGAAGATGGTGGCGCCCACGTAGAAAAGATGTATACACAAGAGTGTGTCCTGTAGCCCAAAACTCGCACACAAATGCATTTATAAAACTCTTTTAGCGTTGTTTTCTTCCCACGTTTAGAGCCATGACATTTAAAAAAAAAAAAAACCCGTAGTTGGTGTTGTGTACCCACCAGGAGCGCGCTCTCGCAGCGACCCCCTGTTCGAAAGTGGTATGTGCACCATGTTGTTTTTGTGTTGCGTTACTAAACACTTTTCCTGCTGCCGCCTTTGCGCGGCTGCAGCATTAAATCACTACTGGAAACCCTCTCGCATACAAGTTCAGTTTCCCTGCTCTCCATCCAAGTAATGGAACGGACAGGACTTAACAGTGGCGACGAGGATGCACGGTATCGTCCAAGTGCTTACGTTCAAGCATAGTTACAAGTTTATCGGGACAATGACGTCCACGCTAGAGCCAGATCGAGCCTTTGATATGTCTACGCCAGATAAATGGGACTCCTAAGCGTCTTGAGGTTAAACCTCTTCCTGGATGCAAACACAGTGGCGGGAGACAAGCGTCTGTTGGTGGTGTTCTTCAGCGTGTGCAGGCGCGGGCACGTTTGATTTACTGCAATCGCCCCGCAGACCCGGAGGCGCCGCAGTTCCCGGCCATCAGGTGTTCGAGTCCGGTATGACAATGGCCCTACCACTTCAGCAGCAACTGCGGGAACCCAGCGTGGTCTAGAAGCATAGTTCCGCACGTACACCCGCGTCGCTCCGGACGAAAAACTGCGTGCTAGCTCTTGCTCTTCTCCAGTGTGGACGGTCTGGCTGTGGTCGTCTCTGAACCCCGTGTGGGTGCAGTCTGTCCAGAAGCGTCTTGGGACCGACATTTCCACGAGTTTCCTTTTTCAGCAGCATGTCACTCCATGCACAAGTACGGGAAGGAGCCCTGCAGAGTTGCTTTTGAACCGCCGTCCCAAGACGCTCCTGGACAGACTGCACCCAGACGGGGTCAGAGACGACCACGGCCAGACCGTTCACATTGAAGAAGAGCAAGAGCGAGCACGCACTTTTTCGTCCGGCGACGCGATGTATGTGCGGAACTATTCTTCTGGACCACGCTGGGTTCCCGCAGTTGTTGCTGAAGTGTTAGGGCCATTGTCATACCGGACTCGAACACCTGACGGCCGGAAACTGCGGCGACACACGGATCAAATGCGGCGCCGGTATTCGGACTCTGAGCCTACTGAGCAGCCACAGGCTAGCGACGCCTCTAGGCCGCATGACTTTCACACCGACACAAGCCAAACAGCCTCCCGTAGTTCTCGCCATGTCAGACGGCCAGCTTATCTGAATGACTTCGTCTAAAGCGCCAATTGGGGGAAGGGATTGTTGTGTACCCACCAGGTAGCGCCGTTCTCGCAGTGACCCGCTGTTCGAGAGTAGTATGCGCGCCATGTTGTTTTTTTGTTGCTACTAAACACTTTTCCTGCTGCCGCCTTTTGCGCGGCTGCAGCATTAAATCACTACTGGAAACCTTCTCACATACAAGTTAATTTCCCTGCTCTCCATCCAAGTAATGAACGGGCAGGACTTAAGGAGGAAGTGGGTTCTCAAAAAATATTCTTTGTTTATTGGTCTATTTCAATGATTTTTTGCACAGGCATGCAGTTTATTGTGCTGATTTCATAACTGCAATCAGATTTCAGATATCTCTTCTTTGTCAAAAGTTATTAACAAAATAAAATATTAATTAGCTAATTTCAGGAAAAATTTTAAAATACCTTCCTATTAAAATTTTAATGAAAAAAAGGTATCAATTGCTTCCTAAAGAAATGCCATACAAGCTAAAGCTATTTTTATTTCTTTAGCACCATATAATCATGTAAAAAAATTAAAGTGAATAGAAGACATACAATAGTGGCTATAACAATGTCTAATAATGAAATGCCAGTTTTATATACCACAAAATATCATAATAAAAATAGCTTTAGCTTGCAGTCTAGTTCATTCCAAAGAAAATAGTACCAAGTTTATGAAAATCGGTTGAGCGCAAGTGAATCAAAAAGCCTTCCTGGCCGGAGAAGAGGCTGAAAAAACCAAAGCTGAGAAAATCGACTTTGAAATTTGGGTATGCATAACTAACAACATTGAAGCTTTAGATGGGTGGAATGCCTTTGGTTTGAATTTCATACTAAGGAGAGACACGGGGTAGGGAAAGCAGCCCCATATACAACAGTTGGTTAGCCCTCAGAAGGGCTTTTTTAGGGGACGCGGGGACGTTTTCAAAGCACCAGCTTGTGAAAGGGCGCGGCCATTCCGCACTGCTCACATTTGGTGGTCGCGAAGAACACGTTCAACACGTTCAAATCCACGATCACAAACTGCGTGCCGAAATCTGTCTCTTTATCCTCGACAGTGACATTGAGGAGGTCAAACTTCCGCTGTGTGGCAGACTTCGCGGCCAAATCCTGCTTCATCTCGTCAGCCCGCGACGCACGTTGAGCACTTTCGCTTGCCGTGTAGAAATGCGAGTCGAGTCGTGACGCACCAGGGCCGAAGCCGTCGTCTTTTCATTGCTCACATCAGAGGCGGGCACCTCGGAAGATGATTCAGCTGCTGGCAGCTGAAATTGCCGCATGTCCGCCGCAAGCAACGCGGCTGGCGATGCGAGCGAAGTCCTCTTGTTCTACGCCCGACGCTTCCGCTTGCCGCACGCACGCTGCGTTGAAAGCTCCACGCTAGGCATCGCGATCACTACCGATGTCTCCTAAAGACGTCGAGCTAACCGAGGCGTTGGCTAAACAAAGCAGGCGAACGCCGAGAAATAACGTGCTTGAAGCCAAAACGCAACCGCTAGCAGACGACAAACAACGATATCGGCTGCTTCCGACTCCTTCCGCGCCACGAGGAAGGAGAGGAGGGAGAGGAGAATGACATTTTTCAGGAGAGGAGGCATGCGCTTCGGCCAATAGCGACAGCGCTCGCTGCGGCCCGTGCTTCTTAGCCAATCGGTAGCTCGGTTTCTTTCTCCGGGGAATCGCGGTATTCTGTGCTTTTCCCGGGCGGACGCCATTTTTAATGGCGCCAAAAATGTAGATAAAGAAGCAAGCTTTCGAACGAGACCAAAATGGCCGCGCTTGGGCGCACACCGGCGGAGCGCGGAAGGCGCGCGTTTCGACGTCGGTTTTCTCTTTCGGGGAGGTTTTGGGCGCGTTCCGCGCGACGTAATTATCGTTTTTTTTATACTTTGAGTTTGAATTACGCTATAATATTTTGGAGAGAGGTGCTTGGATATGTAAGGCACCCAAATACAGAATTTTTGAAAAATTAACTTTTTCGCGATTTTTTGCATTTTTAGAACCCGCGTCGCTTCTTAACAGTTGGCATATATTTTGATCTCTGTGCTTCAGAAATGCTATAAATTATCTATCACGTTATGAATGAATTTGTGTAATGTGTTCTTATGATTGAGCTGAGAGTGACAATGTACCCACCTTTTTCCATAGGAATGCATTATTGGAGCTCAATTTTTGGACTGGTTGCTGTCTGCTTCCATTTGCGACAGCCACGTTAGCGGCAGCTGGACCTCGTATGCTATATGCTCTTTCAATTTACCTGCACCTTCTTGCATTGGGGCATCTGCCTCCCCACTTTTCCCCATATATTTTGATCAAGGTTTCCCGGTTTGCTTTCTCCATTTTGTTTTAGTTTTGAGGGTCCCTGCATTTTTGTGCACTTGTTTCCTCATTCTGCTAAGCACCCTCTAGGTTCTCCGTAATCCGCCGCGAGGCCTTTGACTCTGCAAACAAGGCTGGTGGTGTGCGTGAGCATGTGCACTGCCTTAATTGCGGATACTGCGCTGAGGAGGAAAATAATAAACTCCCTAATATAAAAGAGTATTTAAAGAATCGCTTTTGGGCACCTGTAACGACAACCTATAACGATATGACGCACAAGCAAGGGCTCTGGTGGAGTATCTGGTGTCTGTTATCGGAGCTATCCGCATGGAAAAAAGAAGCAACGCAGAAAGATGTATTATTAACCAGTATCATCAGTGTCTTTCAAGAATCATCTCCAGTCATCGCTCATATGATGCTTACCTGTCTTACCAACCACGCCGTGCTCCGTCATTTCGAAACAAAAACAGTGATCTCTGCGCAGCTGGCTATGAAGTTGATGAAGCGGAACAACCATTCACTGATATATATATATATACATATATACATCACGTTCCTTGTTCTTTACTGTTTTGGCCATCAGTCAGCAGCTGTTGAGGCCAGGCCGCCTTGCCGTCAATTTTGTGCGCAAATTGGTCGTCTTGGTTCAGGAATGGCGTCACCACGGGCACAAGCAGAAATTCTTGCGAATGGACGATGATATCCCGCCTCAGACTCTCGATGGCATCATTGTTGGCTGTGCATTGCCCACGGCGTTTGTTGGGGGCTCGCCCCTTACCAGCTGCCTGATCCGTACCTAATACCGGGCAATAGAATAAAAAGAAAGGATGAATGAATGAAAAAAAAGGAAGATCATTGTCAACATGTGCAACAATGCATGCATGTGACACCTGAACGCTCCCTGCTGCTTTCAGAGGGATTAAAATGAATCGCCTATTTGTGATTAAAATTAGGATGTCGCGAACTTTCCTGGAACCAAAGGTTCCATGTCGAACGTTGAGGTTTGAGTGGTCCGTCGAACTCTTGCAACTTTCGCCAAAGTGTTCCCCGCCAAAGTAGTCTCAAAGCTCGACTTCATGAATTGTGTTGCCCGACTCTGTTCTCAAATGAAATTTATGTAAAATATAAGTTTTTATTGCTAGGTCAAGGTTTTAGAAATTAATTAATAATTTAGCACAATATAAAAGACAAATTGCATTCTTTCAGCGATTTAGTTAGATTTTTAATATTTTGCTGCAGCTCTCTACATAGAAGTCAACACAAACTTTGCGTTAAAAATAAAGAAACAAACAAAACAAAGTTGGTTCAATTTAAAGCTTGGGGTTTCGTGCCCTATCTTTATATGTATATTTTTTACTTGATCACGATCTTACACGCTATGTATATGTTATTGTGTAACCTTTACTTGATCATCATCACACCTCTTCCCACCAGTACAAATTCACACATCGTCAACCTAGTATCATGCGGCACTGCAGACTTAAATGGTATGAGCCCCAGGCCTTTCTGTGGCGTCACGGCTTTCCTGAGCCTAAACGAATACTA
Organism: Ixodes ricinus; assembly: GCA_037355805.1. Lineage (NCBI taxonomy): Eukaryota > Metazoa > Arthropoda > Arachnida > Ixodida > Ixodidae > Ixodes > Ixodes ricinus. The sequence continues at coordinate 3,420 of JAZHYW010057437.1, read as the reverse complement.
TTATTATTATTATTATGATTATTATTATTATTACTACTATTATACTCGGGCTTAAGTGCGGTCTATTAACATATCAGTGATAAGGTCACGTCGAAGTATTGGGTAACTCACTTACCTGGTTTCGGTGATGGATGAACCGCTAGTACTCGGCCAGGAACTTGCCGAGGGAAATGCATGGCACAGACTTAAATTTTTGTTTCAGAGAACTGTGCCACCCTTCGGAATGATTTGTCGTTCTCAGATTGTCACCATCGTAATGATAATTCCAAAGCTCCACTTGAGTTGGTGAGTGGAGCCATTGCACTTCAACGAAGAGGACAAAATCCTGTATCGCTCCGTCTATTCTGCCGTCTCCCGTGACTAAATGAGAGCTCTTGAGGCACAGGCTCCAATGTGACAACACAAGTTCCGGTAATAGCAGGGACAGCCCCAGCACTTTACGAATCCATTCCTTGAAGTTGCTGTTAACAGCATCTCGGTACAAGATCTGATGATGATGATGATAATAATAATAATAATCATTTTTATTTGCACAGTTTAGTTTTCCCCACTTGGCAATGTGTGAGGCTAGACGTAAATGTCAGAACCCTTGCGCAGGTGCACCTGCTAGCCTGTCACCGGGTTGGTGTTTCGATACGTACACACATATATAGATGCATATACATGAAAGCATGAAAAACAAACTACACTGATGGGTAAAAATGAATTTTTCTCCATCTAGGTCAGGGTCCTCAAAGTCATTTGTGTAGTAGGGGCCAGATGTCCCACAACCGAAAAGTCGAGTGCCGATTTAATACGAAGGGGGGGAGGGGATTTTATTGAGAAGGGACTTCATATGCTCTTGCTTATGACATCTGTTGGTTTGATTTGCTTTGAGGACTACCTCATACTTTACTTGTTATGATGAATAATTAAAATGACACTGCCTTCGCCACCATGCTAAAATATTGACATAAAACAAAGGAGTACGCTCACTATAGTTCCCACTGCTTAATTCCCTCAGCAATTATTCAAATACACAGTGATGTGATTGCTGCGCCAATTGGCGCCAAACTGCTCAAGGGGCTAACCCCTGCTACCTCCTGCTACGTTTTTCCAAAATATTGCGTAATCTGCGCCAAGCCTCCGCCAAAGGACCACTTTGGCTGCCTTTCAAACCAGAAACTGAGTACCGTAAATGAACACGCTTGAGCCAGGTGCGCAAGCGGCCGCCCGACACAAAGTACCCTGCCTGCATCAATCGCTCATCTGGTCTTGCGTGTTTTTCCCGCCTCTCGTTTAGCCGCGCCCTTGTCTCGCGTCTTTTTTTTTAAATTCAGCGATAGAGGCGGACCTGTTCAGATGCTCCGACGCTAGCGTGCTGGGTACCAGCCATACCGTCATGCTGTGAAACGAAACCGCGTTTTTGTGCGGCGGGAGTTACTTTGTGATCCTGAAGCACTCGCTCCTGAAAGCCACGGCCGTGGGAAAACTATTTGGCCCCTGCCTGGCAGTCACCATGGTCGCGCAAGACGTCGGCTGTTGCCGTCCCCACGTCACTGCAGATATGGCGCTTTCTAAACTGAAACGTAAGGGCCGCGCATGTTCATCAACATTCCTGTTCTTGTTTAATACGCTACCACAAAAGTCCCTCCCTCTAGCTCAAATACTGCTGTGCAGAAATATTGATTACCTAGGTTTCTTCGGTAGGTTTTCTTTTGAGAGGGAGCCTGATACGTGAAAAATCCGGCCACAAAAGAAGATTGTGAAGAGAAGTGAGCTAAAGCAAAGAAGGCCTGCACGCTGAACCCGCACAGCGCGCTTGTTTGTCTCGAGTTGGAGTCGTTGCACAAAGCGCTTCAAGAACCTTTTGATCCTGGCTCGCGATGTCTTGCATCGATGTCATCAGGTTCTTTTTTTTTCTGTGTGTTCAGCTTGTACCTCGCCTGCCGGCCTGGCAAGCGCGTGCCGCTGTACTGTTTTTTGTTTTTTTTGTCGTATGCTGGACAGTTACATTTTGCATACAGTTTGGAGAACCAGTTGGCGACGGAGCGGAGTGGCAGGGTTTTGATCGAACAGCCATCCCCGCTCGCGCGACAATTTTGCATTGCACTGCAGTAGTTACGTGTTTAACCAGTTACATACTGCTTCCATTTGTTATATAACTAGCCATGCTGTGCTACTTACTACTAAGCTGGTAATTTTCAAATAAATTTTACTATGCGCAGTTTGTTCTTTATTTACCTATAGCGGGTACATATACCGGGTGTTTCACGAAAGGTGGACAAATTCGATATTGCGAAAACTACGCGTCGCACCAAAAAAAAGCTTGTGTCGTTTTGGTCCTGGGCCAGGGTCCTTTTAGAAAATTATTAAAGTCCGAGATAATTAGATTGTTAATTATTTTTGCGTAATTAACTTTTAATATTGTGTTTAAAGGCATGGTTTCAATTAGAAAATTGCTCAGCATCATCAGAAAACACTAAATCAACAGGTTGCAGAACGATAGAAGGCAAGCGAAGCATTTTACGGCTTTCTGGAAAACCGCTACAAATTCAACGGGTTTTAAGTTTCGGTTTGTCATCGGAGCGCATCTCGGCCCCGGCAGCATCGCGCCCGTGCGAGAGATAGTGCAACCAACCTCTGCTGCACTGTCATCGCGCGACGCAGCAGAGGCTGGATAGCACTATCTCTCCACGTGGCGCGGTGCCGCCAGGGCTGAGATGCGCTCCGATAACTAACTCAAACTTAAAACCCGTCGAGTTTGTACGGTTTTTCAGAAAAACCGTAAAATGCTTCGCGTGCTTCTATCGTGCTGCAATTTGTTGATTCAATGTTTTTCAGTGATCGCTGAGCAATTTTCTAAATTAAACTATGCTCTCAAACACAATATTAAAGTTAATTACGCAAAAATAGTTAACAATCTAATTATCTCGGACTTTAATAATTTTCATAAATAGGCCCCTCGCCCCGGGACCAAAAGACACAGGCCTTTTTTTGTTTCGACATGTTGTTTTTACAATATTCAATTTGTCCACCTTTCGTGAAACACCCTGTATATATATGATTTAACTAAAGCATTGCAAAATGTCATGTCATTGGCATTTCAGTTACATGTGGAAAGACTGCCAGGTGGTCTAACTTGACTATAATGTGTTTATTGCGAAGTGAGCAAAGTGTCCTTCGTTTGTGGAGCACTTGAAACGACTATATTTATTTTTTCAAGAATATCGGCTCCTAAAGCCACTTCTGCTGTTCGAAACACTTTTCACGCTGCTCCAAAAGCCGGCTTTGCCGCTCCAAAACACTGTTTTGGCTGTTCCAAAGGCCACTTTTGGTTCTCCAAAACACTGTTTTTGCTGCTCCGAAAGTGCTCCAAAACGGCTAAGGCCAATCTCATCACTGAAATACAATATGTTGAGAAAGAAAGTTTTTTTTTGG
>JAZHYW010057436.1:0-27697 GCA_037355805.1 Ixodes ricinus | reverse complement strand
GTTGGTAGACGTAGCCGCTGTGCCCACGGAAGCAAACTGGCCTCTCGCGTCTTCTTATAGCCTCGATGATTGATTTTGATGACGACCGGTCTTCAAGAAATCTGACAGCTTTGGAGGGATCAGCTGCGTACGGTGACGGTGGTGTTCCCCCTTGGCTCATTGGTTACAACGTCGCTATGTCGCTAATAAAGCATGGCTCGTGCCAACTGGCATGGTCATAGAGCTGTTCGTAAGCAACTAGCAGTTCGAGAAGAAGCAGCTGGATCAGACAAAAGACGAGGTGTTAGCATCGTGTTGGTGATTTAGCCTGCCGCGCCCACTATTGTGTTTGGTGCTGTTTTGTGCTGTTGGTTGATCTTGCTCCGTTTCTTACTGCTTTTATTGAAAATAATCACCGATGATGTCCTACGTACGTATGGCGTAATATATTGTATGACACGACAATTCAATGGTTATTCTTGTTTTCTTCAGCTTTTTCGTTCGTTAATTTTATCAATTATGGATATGCGTCAACCGTAGGGATGTCCCAAAGTGTAAGTCCAACGCTTAAATTAAAATACGTACCGCAACGATTTGTCAGGCTTGTGTAGGATCGCCATATCAGGCGATAATTTTAATGACTATTTACTTTTTTTTCGAAAATTACACACCGGCCTCTTTCTGCAAGGCAATTTTGTGACATTATCTTCTTTTGCAGATTGATTAATGCTTCAATATTGTCTCCTTTTCTAATTACTAAGATCGTATTCAATGTTCCTCAACTTCAAACCAGGTTTAGGGCACTTCTATATCCATTTAATTTACATTGTGACACTCTCTTGTCTAGGATTTGGCACAAGTATAATAAGACCGACAATACATGCCTTGATTTCTCTGCTCCTTTTTAAATGTGAAAAAATCTGACTCGTCTGTCCTAAGACGTGACAATGTTGTCGTTTTCTTTTAACTTGAGGGAGTGTACCTTTATTTGAGCCTAACAGCTGTTTAGGAACACGCATTAAAAACATGATTGGTTGATTGATTTTTTACGGAGATTGCGTTATTTAAATTACTGCACTGAGTAGGGAGGTATTTTTTTTTTCAAAAATTAGCAGATTTATTATTTTTTGGGTTTTTCTGAAACATTGAATTCGCCCATTTTAATTTTTGAAATCAGTATAATTTTCTTATCGGTGTCAACAACATCGTCTACGTATTGGTTATTACTCTGTATTTTATAAAACGAAGCTCCAGCAAGATGTAGTGAATATAGAATGATGTACTACGAGCGGTCCAGATTTCAGTAGTAGTGGGGAAACAACACCATAGTTCATAATATTGTGAATTATGGTGTTGTTTTAGGGATATGCGTATTTCGTCGCAAATCGTTTTTAGTCATTTGAAAAGAAAGCAATTCAGGGCAGTCTTGTAGATATTACTTTTTGAAAGATCGATTACAATTTCAATTACTCTGGGTACGAAAGTATTAAATTAGATTGCTTCATTACTTTAGAGGAAAATTCATTGACCGTTACTCTAAAAAGTAACTGTTACTTTTCAAATTACTTCATATTTGCAAAACGGTTCTCAGGCCGGTTTGAATACAGGTCTTTCGTACTGTGATTTATTGGCTTATAATCACCGGATAACAAACTTGTGTACATCCACCACTTTATGTAGACCAAACCCCTGTCGGAGACTTGATTCGAGAATTCGTTGGCAGAAAGATGGTGGAACAAAGGACGCCATTAGGAAGGGAAAGGCATTTTAGTAACGGTTACAAGTAATTTGATTACTTTCAAAAGTAATCAGGTTACTCTTATGATTACTACCTAAGAAGTTTAATTGAAATGACTATAAAGTTACACCAAATAGCATTTAATTACAAGTAATTTGATTACCTGTAATGAGTACCATGCGAGTATGTGCACGTATAGAGTATTACTTGTAAATTTAGTATCTCGTGATCCCGCGCGGGAACGTTAAACGAAGGAGCTGCATGTTCACAGTTCTATATTTTTCTGGAAACTTTCTGTGAGTGTTTTGGGCACAATTGAAAATCCCGAAACATAGGCTGATAACATTGTGCTCTAAACAAAGTGTAGGGATTCCTTCCTGGAATTTTGTTTACAAATTTTGTTACCTCGTGAACACTATTTGTGCTTGAAGAACCCCGGTCTTATTGGGCGCAATTGGTTTGCTCCGCGAGTTGAGGCGTTTCGCTTAAAACAAAATATGCAATTCCAACAACTTGCTTTTACCACAATACAAAATAATGACCTTTTCAGAGTAGCGATCATTGCTCGGTGCCGGAAACGAATGAACAGAATGGCGACGGGAGGCAATGCCTCTGGGAACTTGAATAATGTTTTCACAGGAAACAGCTGCAATTTTCCGCATTGCACTGGCATAAAAGTTCCCGCAATGTGCTCAAGTAATTGTTTTACATGTACCATACTTAACGCTTCAAAATGAGACTCTTCATCGGAGCGCTGGCATTAGCATCAGTTATGTTTTGTCTTGCCGTTGAACGCAAGTCAAAGGTTCTCAACATCGGCGTAAGTAATTTGATATGCTCACAGTTTTCAAAACTGGCGTGATTCTCATTAAATTAAATGGGATAACGCTTCATGCATATTGCATCATAGGACAATGATGGCTATTAGTGCCCTATTTTGCGTGAAACCTAGGAGCGCCGGTAGGCAAACATTTAAGTTATCACGTGGCACGGGCAGCCACATCGCCGCCGCGCTATCGCTCTCTTCCCATCGTCATCGCCCCTCGCACAAACACATCACCTACCTATGCCAAGGTGCGCTGTTGCTCTTTCTTTTTTCTCTCGCCTCCCCTTTGTCACCTCCCAGACCGCACCCGCCACCGCCACTTCGGTGGTATGGAAGGTTATGTGAGGACGTTTACAAAAAAGGCGTGGTTCCTACCGAAGCTAGATCAGTTTTCTCGCTGCTAGACCCAGCCGCACCGCGAAAGGTTTCCTTACCGTCCGAGGAGCGGGAATGACATATATATATACCACGCTGACCAGAGTAGACCTAGGGCCGCAGCTGTGGAAGAAAAGAAAATGACGCAGGACCCCGAGAATCACGCTGGAGATGCGGCGCTTAAGCGCCTATCACACAACACTTAATGCACCTCTTCTACATCTATTCTGCTAAAAACAAAGCTCTTAAGCACATATCCTTAAGTATATTGACTAAAAGCAAATATCCTAAAACACATTTTTCTACAGCGGAACCTGCCAACTTTGACAATCTACTGCTACACTTTGTGCGGTCGTTCGCAATTCCCTTTTTGGCTGTTGCTATGGTACATCTTGTCTCAAGCTTGAATCAGTCAACTTTTAATTCTAGCGAAGTAGAAGGCATAAATGAATATAAAACAAACCTCCAAATGGTATGTATTCAGACCCACTCAAGCAGCTAAGTCTCTGTGGCAAAACATCACATGCTCCCAGGAACTTTTAACTAGCCTCGTTTCAAATTACAACTTAAACCTTCAGGCTAAAATATATTTAGCTGAGATATTTAGCTGAGAATTACTCTATGCGTATTAATTAAAAAATGTACTTGAAACTATGCGCGCTAAATTAGAATATTGTTTTGATAGGGATATTTTCTCAGCAGTATTGTTGCGTCAAGGGGCACCACTAGGATGCTATAACCAAGACATTTTCAACAGAGGCGCTTCGACAACCACTGAAAGTGTATTACGCGACTTTAAGACCTGTAGTTTTCTTTATTGTATGTAGCACCTTTACAGCTGAGTTAAAAAAAAAGTATCATGCGAACTTCAAGGTCCTGTCGCTCTTATAGCGTTATTCTTCATTGTTGTCTTTGTTCTAAAATGGGACATTTACACTCTATTCAGCGCCTCAACGTGTGTCAATAAGCTGCTAAATAGACAGAGCTTTGATCAAAGCAATTCAAAACAAACTAATTCGTTCAAGATAGTGCTATGTAAACAATGGAAACGTAAATTATAAGTTGAAGTATCTTTGGTTCCGCACTCTATGGTTTCAGTTGCGTAAGAGACGCAAACGAGTATTTTTAAAATAAATGTTACTACAACTTTTTCCTGCTTTCGTGATATATAGATAATACGGTAAAAAATTATCCGTGTATTTGTTGAAGAGCCTAGGATATCTATTCTTTATGATGCCATATTTTTATAGGCTCTGATTATATATATATATCTCAAACACGAATGTTTTTATTGCTCCTAAGTGGCACCTCAGTAATTTAGATACTTCACCAAGTAAAAGTAAGGGTATTCTTTTTACATTTGAAATAACATATTTTCAACGGACAATCACAGCTACAAGAATCATTACGATCGCCTACCTCTTGGACGGGGAAGGGATTTGATGCAGAAAATGCAACACTGGATTCCCAGTGGGAAAATGGCTGAAGGGCGTCCAAGAAAAGGTAAGAAGTTTCTCAGCTTGGTGATATAATAAAACTTTTGATGTAAACACTCCAACGTACTTTATTAAATAACGTCCTTTCTAGGCATCTCTGCTAACGCTTAGTGTCAAGCAAGTTCCACCCACAAAAAGTAAACGTGTTAATAGTACTCTTTCCCCGGATAACGCTTGGCGTTGAAGGTTCCCAAACAATAATCTTCAAAACGTATTCCACTAATTATTATTGGGAGAGGGGAGAGGAAGAAGTTCACGTAACGCTTTTCCTCAATAACGTTTATTATGCTAAAACACTACTCGAAAGTGCATTGGGCAAAAATATTCATTTGCAGAAATTATAGAATCTTCTTTTCCAGTGTTAAGGGTGGACCACAGTGTCATTCGTGCAGAGTGTGCACTCCGTCTGTACCCTATTTTACTTTGGACATCATGGTCACTTTATTGATATTTCTTCATTCCATGTTAAACAACCCATGTGGTGATTACGACCATTCCAGATTTCTTCGAGAGAAATCGTGGTTGTAGCATTCCAATTTAAATTGTTCTTCGCCAAAACATTGTTTTTTATTTAAAGTGTTGGATCACGTGAGTGGTCTCTAAAATTAGTGCTGCAAAACCGAACTATGTATAAGTAATAAATATCTGAAAAATCGAAGTGATTTCAGTATGATAGAAAAAACATACTTTTACATGCTGTGCCGAGATTGTTATTTCATGAGATGCCGGAGTTAATATTAAGTAATAGAGTTTGCGTATGTTTTTTTTAGTTAATAAGCGGAAAACAAGACATGTTGAGCATTTAAAACAGGAAACACTGTTAAATTTTAAGATTTTTTAACGCGTTATCTTGGTTGGGCTGTTGCTATATTTAAGCTTAAAATTTTTAGAGTACAATAAAGCAAACGAATCTCCTAATAATAAATCACTGGTGTCAAAAACTTACGTTTGCTGAAGATTCGCATACAAATTAAGCATCAAGGCCTTCGGATAAAAATATGCGGGACAGCTCATTTGATACATCAGCTTGTTACCTTGCAACTAAGTGAAAGTTTTTTTTGTTTATTTGGTTTTAGGCAAGAAAAATTATTTGAGTTTGAGCTTCCACATAATTTGTTTTTGTGGTGCCCTACTGTGCCTTCACTGCAGAGCACAGATGTGCAGCTAGGAAATTCGAGACATACCACATGCCTTCAGGCCCCAAGCGCATAGAGTTTCGGTCATACACTGCATGTACCTTGAACTGTTTTGGTGTGCAGTGAATGCACATTACGGTACAACGAAAACAAATTACGCCGGTGCTGGACTTAAAAATATTTCTCACCTAAAACAAAATTTACTCTCATTTTTTCCCCTACAAGGAAACAGTCTAATATATCAAATGAGCCATCCCGCATATTTTAAAGGGGTCGATGCAACAATTTTTTTACTTAGCGCAAAATACCGCTTAGAACAAATTACTGACGGTAATGACCTATGAACACGCTTTGGTTTTTCACCACACGCCAATCGAAGTCGCCGAAAAATCTTAAAGCAAAAAGAGGCAGCGTTCATCCCCTCAAATCGCAGTTAGAGCAAGTGGCCACGTGATGTGGAGCTGATTGTATATCACCAATGTGGATCGATCATAGCCACGCGCTGGAGTTGGCAAAGCGCAGGGACACGCGGTGAGTTTCAGACATTGTTATGGTTCGGCTATTGTCGTCATTGCCGCCATTAGTCCTGGGTCGCTCCCCGAATGGTTGTTGAGCTATCGATTCTTACGAGCGCAAGACAAGTGCTCACGCATTGCTCAGGTTCAATCAATGAGCCGCATTCAAATCTCATCACTGGGGGACTATACCGACACTCCAACCCCCACTCTACGTCATAAAGTTTTGCGAAGAGACTCCAAGAAAATGCTTGCTTTTCTCCTTGAACTTACACCGTAACAAGGGAGCTTCTCGGTAAGAGGCGTTGCGTGCGAGTATGCTTGGTGCTGACTAGCGCCAGTAAGCTCGTGTAAATGAAAAACATGTGAAATGAATATCGTTGCACCACCCCTTTACTAAGGAATGTTTTGATGATTATTGTGAATGAGAAACACCAGAAAAGTTAGCTCTTGAAAACTTCTAGATATGTTTATGGAAAAATGTTTGCTTTATCCTTGTCAGCAATTTTCTCAGCGAATTTAAATTTAGAACATAGAAGCAGCTCAGCCAAGATAAATTTTTATAATATTGTCACGAATGACGAGGTGAAGAAACTAAGAATAACTGAGGAAACTGAAACGTTTAATGGGGCGAACTTGTGCCAAAAGGAAAAAGAAAACAGATGATAACAGCAGAGCGTTGCGTGCGTCGAAGTCGGCGTAACAGCAGGAAAAACGCTGGGGCGAGAATGCCTCCTGCTTGCCACGAGGAGCACCTTTTTTTAGATGCGTGGGTTCCTGGAACATTCGGCCTAGAACGTTCGGCGCGTAGAACTTTCTTAACTTGATTAAGCGAGAATTATCTCGAACTTACGAGAACGCCGAGGCTGAAAGAATAAGTAAAATAACATTCCGCACACAGGAATCGAACCTGGACCCTCCGTGCGTACAGCCAAGCACGGTAACCTTTCGGCGACTCACGCGCTCGCTCGGAGACGCGCGTGGCAATATATTTATTGTCAATTGTGCTGTTTTTTTATTTTGTCTTGAATGCTGAACATTTCCTGGTTTCGACTGATTTACTTCAGAAAAAACAAACACGAAAAATTCTTACGTATAATGGCTCTGAGATCAGACGAAAGAACAGTCGAAGGAGAGTATTCAAAAGTATTTCCGCTACCCCAATTTAGTCATTTATATTTTTAAATATGTTTAGCTTATGACCAATTCGTGTTCGGGTAGAACTTTAAAAGCGCAGCTCAGCGATGATTTTTTAAAAAAATCTAGTTTGACAAATATATAAGTGTTTAGATTGTAAGAACCAACCACAGATGTATTTGAAGAAATCGGCAATGGTCGTTATTACCACCAGGGACGCTTAGCATGGAATGAAACGTTAGTAAATAACTGTGCTCCACACCTTGTCGTGAACGCGAATAATACGAAAAACCCTTAGGAACGTTGCTTTGCGAGCAATGGATTATTTAATTTACAAATCACGCGTCAAACATTGGTGGTACAAAAGTCACAGAACTGTATATGTTTGTTACCATGTAGTCTACGAGGAATGCTCTTAAAGCGGCGGTGGTATAATGTTAAGATTAAAATCATTTGCATCTCTTCATTTTTACGTTGTTTATCGTGCTCCGGAGTATAGAGAAAACATTTCCTTCGTTAAATAAATGCCGTGATTCCAGCTGCATAATTGCAGAAGCCAGTAGAGCTTTCTCCCACATGCAGCCGCGAGTGGCAGCCAGAAGGAGCTACGGCCAAAAAGATTACGTGACCTCGCTTGGCTCTAAGCCGCAGCCTAACGCCCGCTAATGTCAGCGAGAGAGGGAGAGAAGCGTCCTCGAGAGAGCACACGGGAAGCTACGGCACCCCGAATGACGTCACCAGTAGGGGGACCAGGTGTGACCCTGAAGACTGGGAGTGAGTTGAGGTGTCAGAAATGCCAATCATTTCGCCGTACTTCCTTCGGCTGCCACTCGCGGCTGCAGGTGGAGGAAAATTTCTGACATTTGCTCTAGGGTACACGGCGGAATCACGACACTTTTAATGAAGGAGATGTTTTCTCTATCATCCGGAACACAATAAACAACGTAAAAATGACGAGATGCAAATTCGTTTATTCTTAAAATAGTTGCACCCACCTTTAAGAGTAACCTCAGTGTCTGAGGATAGTCGACCACTGTGGGAGCACCGAACCTGAAAACTAATGCAGACTAGAGGTGCTGCAGTCGTCACTCACTGACACGTGCAACACAATCACTTTAAATTCAGTTACTTCGGTTCAAGTTACAATTACTGAAATGGACCTCCGAGATCACATACTGTTTCAAAAACATGAGCAAACCCGTATATAGAGTGGTCAATAGGATTCAGAAGCTGATTTTCTTTTATTACTGAGTGAGAATCAGACGTGTTCTTTTGTCACCATGTATTTGTTAGGCTCGGCGGAAATTAGATGTCAGGGATAGTCGTCAAGGTAAGTTAACTAATAAACAAAATTATTTTCATTACCGATATGAATATTGATTTTAGGGTCACGTTGCAATTTCGCTACCCTTAAACCAATATTCTTTTAAGAGCCATTAACAGCAGGAGTGATAAGTTATTTTTTCGCGCAATTTTTAGTTTGGTAAGTAAATTCGAAAATGTATTGATCAATATCTTACAAACACTTACCTTCTCTTAAAGTTATTTTAATTAATCTGGCCTCTAATAGTAATTTTCGTCAATACTTCCATTCTAACATGTACCCTAACTACAAATAAATAAAAAGAAAATGAATAAATATTAGTTAATGAGCCAACTTTCCATGACAAGTATCCACTCATATATCCGCCGAGGCCTGATAAATGCGTGGTGAAGACAGCACCTAACTTTCAGCCCCTTTTTTATTTTAATATTTAGGAATTATAATTAGTCGCCTTCCATCGCGTATTGAGTACCTGGAATAATAAAGACGCCTTGTGCTAATAGGTTTAATTAATTATAACTTATTGAATACTCGTCCAATACTGTGGGACACCATTGCTCTATCAGTTTAATTGCTAATTTTGAAATAAACGAAGCTTCCAGCGACATTTGAATAACAAGAATTTTTTTGTTTTCTTTTAATTCGATAATTACTTGAAATTGCATAAACAAAGGACAGCAATTGAAATATATAGCTAAATATTTTATTATATCAATTGTCAACATCTCTGCAGGCACAAGTGGATTTAAAAAAGAATTTAAGCTCGATATCACGTTTAATATTACGGAGATCAACATCGTAAGTGACTTGGTTTGATACGAGACTAGTAGTTACTTTTACTGGTGTTAGTATGTATTTATATAATATTGATTTTGTTTTTGCATAGACTGATAACGACACAACCGACAAAATTCAGTACTGGTCCAGCGACAGTCTAATACACGGTCCTACATTCTCGGATTACCTCGAAAAGTATTATCGGAACAGAGACAACCCAGATATTATTTGCGTTGTTACAAGGTTTGTACATCCTTCTAGTGAAGATGTTATTGTACGCAGACATAATTAAAACATAACCACCTCTGTATACAAATTATCGCAACGCTAAACAAAATCCATGTTACAACTTTTATATTTAGGCACTTTAAATGGCCTAGGACCTCAATTTGATATATATTACAATCATCTATATTTCTCTCACTTTAACGACTTAAACGAACGCCAGTTAGGAAGAGTAATTGTACGTCCTTTACATTGTCTAATATATCAATGGTAAAGAAAGAGTACAAACTCTCCTAATTATAGGCTGCGAATGACAGTGATTGGTAGCAATTATTTTATAACTTTAAATTGAATGATCCAACTCACTGCTTGTTGAAGGAGAGGTCCTGAGTCGTGATAACACTGTTCAATTATAGAACCGAGGTTAGGCGGCTAGCACCGCCGTGGCCGTACTTTTCGTATAGAACTCGGAGTGTCTCGTGCTTGAGTGTCAGGACAGCTTGACATGTTTTATAAGCTCGAATACTTCTTTGTTGTTGTCACTGCATGTTAATGTCCCTACAAGTACCCTGCCACTGTTTAAATCGGCGTTTACATCTTTTGCGAGAAAGAGTTACGCACAACTGCAAAAACAAGTTTACTTCATAAATACAAGAACCACTTTTTCTTAGATTTCAGAAGAAATTGTAATTATAGGTGGTAAAAGTACACGTCTACTAAAAGTGAAGATGTGGCAGTTGTCGTATCAGGCCGTTTGTGTTACAGAAAAATTTGGCAAGATATCGAAACCTTGTAACACTAATCTTGACAACACGAAACTAGCGATGGGAAAATAGAACTTTTTGAGCGTTTTCATGCCATAATAATCCGCACAGGGAGATATTCATTAGTTCAATCGTATAACAATCGCACAGCGATTGTTAAACGTATTTTTTAGAAGCCAAAAAAATGTAGATCTGAATAATAGGTTATAAATGCAGATCATAATTGATGTATCGGCCATCCTAACTCCAACGCAGCATTATCAGAAGAGCAGCTCAGCTTTAGGCTTTCCAGATATTACCATGAAGATACCTTCTTTACTTGTGAAAACATAGCCCAGTGAATTGCTAGAACACGTAGAAAACCGGAGACGGACGAACACATAAAAAGATACAGCCCACACGGGCTCTCAGACACCGTTGAAAGTTTCTTAACTTCAGCAAACGTTCGGTTTGCGAAACAAATGTTTGCTCAAGACCATATCTGCACTTTCAACGATTCACTCTCGTGAAGCTTTAACCAGCATACCTTAAAGATTTTTTCGAATAAGATTAAAAACTGCATAAAACTATATTCCTGAAGCAGTACGCTGCGCGGTCTGGACTTCTAGCAATTCAACTAACAAAATATCCACTCGCGTTAGTCCTTTTATTACATGCATAACCGTTTCTGTGTGACGCATAAGTATGCACATACTTTTTGTTTCAGATACAAGATGTACGATTCAGATGATGTTGATTATTTAGGTGAGTGTTTCTTGCCAGATTCATGCGAGAGTAACAAATAACGGTAAAAGCGAGTTACAAGTTAGAGCTGGGCGAATATATTTCGTGAACGTTATTACATTTTCACAAAATACCGGGTGTTTCAGCGAAACTTTAAAAGAAAACATAAAAATAGGGTAGCTGAGAAAAACTCGAGGACACCTATGCACTTCTTATGAGTTGTGAATGCGAAAGCATGAATGTCGTTCTTCCGCTCCCTTAGTTCGTCTGCGGCGTAGTGGCGTAAACGGCCGCGTTTCGCTGGCGGACGGCCGAGCGCGCGCTCGGGAAGTGGTCTCGCCGAGCTCGGCGATGCAACCACTCTGGAGTCTGCCTGGACGGGCAGAGCTCCAGAGCGCCACCGCTTCCTTCTCTTACAGGCGGGCGAGCCGCTGCGTCCGCTACGTCGCCAAGGAGAGGGCTTCTCTGGTGTATGTTTTTTGGAATTACCCTGCACGAGAGCCAATGGGAGCCTCGTTCCTTGATGACGCCGCGCCAGCCATTGGGAGCATAATCATTCAGAAATGGTCTTCACTAGGAAAGGGGTGTTTAGGTGCCGTTTGGCCTACGTTTCGCGTGGTTTCAACGCTGATGACGTCAGTTTGCTTCATGGGACAGTTAATGTTTTCGCATTAAAAATAAACTCTTTACGGGAACAACGGCCAGCCATGGCGGACGTTGGGGATTGCAGAAAGACAGAAATTAGCTAGACAATGATCTTATATTTAACTAAATATTTTATCTGTGAAAACAAGCACACGGTTTCAATCGAGAAACTTGCTAACCATCTAAATCAACTAATTTGAGACATACAGAAAGAACGTAGAGCATTTTTTGACGTTGCGAAGAAACACTCGGAGCGCACCTTTCCGCCAACAATCTTATGATCCCCCCCCCCTCCCTCCCCCACCCCTTGTGGCCGAGGAGCGGCACCTCCTTCCGTCCTTTGAGGAGGCGGTGTGGGAACTCCACGACAGTTCCACAAGTGGGAGGGGGGAGGGGGGACGGCACTGCTGGCGTAAGGATCAGCTCTGATAGTATCTAAATATAGAAACTGGAAACGCGTTCAAATTGTGCGTTGGTTGAAACACCCTAGAATGCTCTAAATATCCTATATCCTTCTAAAATAAGCTGATTTAGCATTTATGATGATGCTCAGCAAGTTTCTAGCATTGATCCACATCTTGTTTTCGCTCATTAAACGTGTTAATTAGTAAGTTTTGGGAAACAATGTAGCCAATTACGATGTATTCTGCAATCCGGGACGTCTTCTGTGGCTTGAAGTTTGTTCCCAAGAAATGTTTTTGCACTCACACTATAGGCAGGAATTTATTTTTGAAATTATTCGTTGAAAAATCTGGTATATTGAACGTAAAATCTGCACACTGATAAGCTGCCCTGGCATTAAATAATGTCCTACTATAAGCTCCTGTGTTACTAATTTTTATATTTAAGCCTATGTACACCACACGACTCTGTGCCACACCATGGTGCCAATGCTTTTGACATACGTTCCTGAAAAAAGAAGTGAAGACCGGAGAGCTTTTGTTTAAACTTGTCCAAAGGAGGTGAGTCACTCCACGTGCTTTATCCCCTAAAGTTTGTTTTGTCACACTTATCAATTCAAGTCGGTACTTTTATTTGTAGGCTTGTTTCAAGACAATCATTATTTTAAGATTTCAATGTTTTTATTTCTTAGTATAGAGAATTGATGTTTTTTATATTAGATTCTTATATCATAAAGTTTATAAACCCGTAAGTGCAATGAGCTAGTAAATGAGCTCTGAAAAATTTTACTATTCTGAACTCAATATACGTTTTAGTGTTGCTTCTGATAACCATATTATGATCAATAATTGCCGTAATAAATTACTTTATATCGGCAAAGCACTATAGTTCCAATCAATCACTTTGGCTTTTTCAAGTGAATTAATATACATTGACATATTTTGCTGCTGCTAAAACAAAGGAAAGCCGATCAATTTATATCACTAGGAAGATTACTTTTGTTCTGGGTATGTCAGACTAAAACCAAATCTCTCTCCACACAAAACGTGCTGAGGAAATTTTCTTATTTTGTCGCAAAAAAAGAGTGTTCAGTTATGAATTTAATTAACACCTAGTAAACAACCATGTACGATTGAGCTGTCAGTATGCCATGGCTCATTTCGTTCATGGGCTGGAGACGAACTCTGGGTCACTTCATTCATTTGAGTTGAGTACAGCAATTCTTAAAGAGGCTCTCACACCCCAAAGGTCATGTATTTTTTATTGCCCGAAACAATGCAATTGTAGTCACAGACACGGAAAGATACCGCATCGCAAAAAAATTTCCCAAGCGCACGTGCGCCTTTTTATTTTTAGGGCTTTTTCTCCGCTTCTCACCGCCTCGCTTCTTTTGATTGATGACGTCAGAAATCATAAAATTTGGAAGCTCTGTAGGCACATTTTGATAACTTTAGCAATGGCAATCGTCAGCATTTTTAGCCCAATATTGCGAACGCACTATGGCCCTTCTTTCTGAAATAACAAACATCGGAGACCAATGTTATGTCGCCTCCTGGATTTGTATCCTCCCTCGGAAAACTAGGCGGCGCTCGACGCACATAGCAGGGGATGATCGGTGAGTCGAGAATCGTACGAAGAAACCGGTTTTTCCCGGTCGGACGGCGCCCTTCCTCCGCTCCTGACCTCCTCGCTTCGGTTTGCGGTGGTAACGGCGGTTTGCTTCGTAGAGTGGAGCGGAGGCGTGAAAGAAAAGTCGACTCGCAGGACTCCGCAATATTTGACGCCACTGCACTGGCGCGGACCGCGCGGAGACTTCCATTTCGGCATTTGAAAATTGTTTTTTTACTTAAAAAATACTGAATTCCCAAGTTTCGAATTTTGAGGGCAATGTCCCGCACATCGTTTTCAATCGTTTCGGATAATAAAACTAATATGATTTTGATGTGTCAGTGCCCTTTCAAGCCGGTGAAATGGCGATTAATATCTACAACAATTACTTGTACTGCAGCTGTTTTAAAGCTGCTCTACCCTTTAGAAGTATCTTAGATAAATTCATAACCACACAACTTAAAAAGGTACAACAGTATCTAGAGAATATGGCATTTACTTTGTTTCTTTTTTTGGCTGTGCGGTGCTTATCCATGTGTGCGATTCCCGGCATTTCACATCCATAATCTAAAGTAGAGCTCACTTTGTACCGAGCAAGTAATACTCTACTGCATTTATAGAAAATATTGGGTATAAATGTTGAAAAGCATAGTGCCAGAAAGCCATGAGAATAAACTCATGTTACACCTTTTATTATCCTTGAAGGATACTACAACGAAATTTCGGCGCTCATTTATTGGTCTATATGTGTTCAAAAGAGCAGTATCACATGGAACATACCAATATCTTGTTAAAAAGTCTCGAAAAAGAATTTTAAAACGAATTAAACGATTAGCAAAGAGCACCTGGTGGATGTCGCTAACGCCTCGTTTGTAATGCTCGTCTAGGAACCTTGACAGCTAGTGACGGAGGTCGTCTCGCCTCCGGCCACGACGAGAGAAGGGGAAGGAGGAACTCCCTCTTCCCGAGAATCCCTTTTGTGTGTCGCAGAAGTCGCTATTGTCCCCTACAAGATTATAGAAGATTAACCCGTCACTCAAAATTCGTACAAAGCAGCCGCTTCGGTGGCTGGAACGACTAGGCCATCCTCTCGACGTCAGCCTCGCCGTAGCTTTGCTCGTCTCGAGACGACCTACGTCACGAGTGCGTTGGATGTCACGTGCTCTAAGCTGGGCCTTCTCCGAGCGCTTGCCGAGTGGGCCGTTTATAACGAAAAATACAGCCACCAGGATCAAAATACAAACGTGCGATTGTCATTTACGGATATTGTGGATCATATTCAACCTATTTTTGAACACGACGGAATATTTCAAATTTCGTTGAAGTATCCCTTTAAGAAGTTATTCTAAAATGTAAAAGGCAAATCCAAATTTATTTTTATATTTACGGTTGTCAAAACGCCAAAAGTAACATTCTCGAGTCGCTTTCAATATTTAAAATTAACATGCAAATCACCTGTTAAATTAAATATGAGAGGATACAAATTCTTAACCAGCCTTGGCGACAGGGAAGAAAGATTGGGTATGCGGATCACTTAGGGACGTCTCAGAACAAGGCGGGGATCCCCAATTTTAGGGTCACCTACAAGAGTGAGGCGCCCCTCTAAATAAGACGTTGTTTTCATATGGAAATATTTTCATATGATCCACATCAAAAGCTCACCCCTCCCTGAACCTGCCAGGTGTGCTTAGCTCATTTGTCAGATAAACTTCTAAACATCAAAATATACTTCAATGGCAATAGCAGTGCATACATTTAAATGTTTGCGACTTTGAGGACTTCTAATCTTCAACATCGAAAAATTAATATGTGTGTTATTTGAGTTTTGGTTTTACTTAATTGTGTTGCAATTGAAACTAATTTCTTTTACAGCACTACCTCGAACCAAGGTAGATGGGAAGATACTTTAAGTAAGCGACTGATTTTGTGTTTTGAACAACACATTCTGTGTTTTATGCGACGAATTTCGCCTTTTTTAAAAATTTACAATTAGACACTAAACAGATTTGTGTGACCCCCATACCCTCCACATTAAGAAAATATTTTGGAGGCAATGGTTTTATATTTATAATTAATTAGGCAATTCAGGGCAGAGCTTGCCATGCCTTTTACTGGAGTCCGCAGGCGAAGAGTGTACATAAATGCGGTAGTATTCAACAGTGTGTGTTAAAATTAAGGCAAACTTTTCTTGCTGAAGCTTAAATATAACGATTATTTTTGTTTTACTTCTCTCTGTCTGTGTGGTCATTACACAGAAACTTTGAGTTTGTAACATTTTGAACTTTTAAATACTTAGCATGAGTACAGTCTATGCTGGTTAATGCCTACCCTGTTAAAATGTATACACCACTATTTAGACGATATTTAGGAAAAACGAACTTGGTAAACACATGCATGGTCATCTTCTTATCATTGATAACTTACTCAATGAACGTTTTCGGGAAGAACGGATATCCTCATATTAACCAGATATTCTTGTATGACGTTTAATAGAAAAATGCCTTCTGGGTGTTGAGTGAAAGGGCCAGATAGATTGCATTGATGCTTTTCTATAGAAAGTAAATTTCCCTTAGAATGGCAGTCTTGTGTTTGTGCTGTGAAATGATTTTAAAAAAGTAGAATTCAATGCCATTTATTTTTGACGCGGAGGTCGCTGTAGTCATTGCATGGATTATTACACCCTGCTTTTGAGAGACTTGAGCACCTCATATTTCAGCCTATCGCATGAGCTTTCGCTTCGCATGCTGCTCAGCAGCGGTGGTTTAAAGCATGTGCTAGCAACGGGTATTTGCTAATATCACGTGACTTCACTCCTCTTTTTTCATTTCAGAAATTGTAACAAACCCAAGAAAGTTAAAAAGACAAAATCGAGACAATCAATTCAATTTTCCCTCAACAGAAGAAAATAAAATAACTTTTGAGATCTTTTGTGATGAAGATTCACGAAATATAATTATCACCTTCTTTTTTCATTGCGTTAGCATTAACACACCCCAACAAATTCGGCACCTTTTTTTCAGAATAAAGTTTGTAACCGAGCTAAACAACCCTGCTCATTAGTTGATTTCCATATCTGTTTTAATAATAAGAATAATAATTAGGGCTGGACGTCGAATAATATTTAACCCGATTAATCACTCTCCTTTAATCGATTAATAAAACTCTTAATCGGTCTTGTTCATTTCTATGCATATATATTATTTATTTATTTTTCAAGTCAAGACTTTTCTTTTGCTGAATACATTTTAGGCGGCAACAAAATATTGGGCCAATATTGGGTTGAAATCGGGCACCGTGGACAAAGTTGCTCCGGCTTCCCCATTATGCTCCACCCAATATTGGTAAAAGTTAGAGAAATCTTGCTATAATGGGCTAATAGTTTCCAGCATGTGGAATATTGATAAATATTGGGAGAATCTTGGAATAACTATCCAATATTATCCAGTGTGTGCCAATAGTGGTAAATAGTGGGACAATCTGCAGGTAGCTAAACAATATTATTGTCACGAATGGCAAGTGATGAGGCGGCGAATAGCTGAGTAAACTGGACGTTTAACTGAGGCGAACTTGTACCAAAAAGAAAATAGTGAAAAAAGAAGAAGAAGCAGCAGAGCGTCTCGAGCGTCGAAGTCGGCGTAAGATCAGAGCTCGAACGCTGGGGCAATGCTGTCTCCGCTTGCCTTGCGGAATCCCTTATGCACCCTCGTGGGTTTCTGGATCGTTCGGCGTAGAACTTTTGGTGCGTAGAACATTCGAAACTCGATCAGAACGAGAATGTTCTCGAACTTACGAGAAGGTCAAGTTAAAAAGAATGAATAAAAGGACAGTCCGCTAACTGGAATCGAACCTACACCTTGCGCGCGACAGTGAAGCGCGGTAACCAATCGGCCACGCACGCACATGCTTGCCAACGCGCGTGGCAATATTACCCAATATTACACAGTATGTGCGCAATATTGGTACTTATCGGGATAATTATGATGTAGTGGTCCAATATTAATCAGGATGTGCTCAATATTGGTAAATATTAGGACAGTCCTGGTTTGGCTGGATAATATTACCAATATTATCCAGTATGTGCCCACTATTGGTAAATGTTTGTTACAACCTTGGTAAGCTGGATAATATGGCATATATTACCCTGTGAAGCTGCCTGATATTGGTAAATATTGGAATATACTTGATATAGCTGTCCAAAATCGCCCAGAATGTGCCCATTATTGGTAAATATAGGAATAATCTTCCTATAAGCCTTTCCAGCGGAAGTCTCGAACGAGGCGATTTACAGCGCACCCCTTGTTTGGAAAGTATACGTCAGTGTTGCCTGACTGCGCTGGGCTGTCAGCTTTTCTCGTCAGTGGACTGTGGCAGCCAGCGCAGGCGCAATTCCGGACACTGCTGGCGGCTTTTAAAATAGCATTGTACCGTTTTTGGCAAAAAAAAATGAAAGCCATTTTCCGTGGGTTCGTGAGTGACAATAAAATTAAATGAAATGTTTGTTTCATTTTATCTTGATATTTACGACGCCATACACTAAGCCGTGTCAAGCTACTAAGGTCTTGAAATGTCGAGACTGTTTGAACTCACAAGACGGCCGAAAGGCAGGCGCGTAGCCGAGATATGGCTTCAGAGGGGGACCCCCACCCACGGCATCCCCGAGGACCCCACCCACGTATGCCGAAAACCCACCCAACGGCATCCCCGAGGTGCAAGAAACGCTTTTCAGAACACCCTGCCATTCCCCGCCGTCAAGCGCAACGCCCGGTGGCCGATTCCAGCAAGAGTTCAACCCCCCCCCTCGTGGCAGGTCCAGGGAACGCAAATCAGTACCTCCTCCAGCCCGGATTCAGATCCCGGTCCCGTACTCAGTCTAGACCCCGGCCACGATCCGGATCCATGTTCAAACCCTCGCCAGGTTCCCTCAGGATGAGCCGCCCCGACGACCAGCGGCCCCCAAACGGGTGAGCTGGGCTAGTGTGGCCTCTCGGCCCCCGTGCGGTGATGCCAGAGACAACGAGCTCGCGGCTCTACTGCAAGAGGTCCAAACCCTAAACAATTATTCACTGCCGTTCAGAAGGAAGATACAGAATTACGAGCCCTGATTAAACAGAAAGAGATTACCCCTCCAGCACCCACTCCTATCGCTCTCCCACAACCCGTTGCGGTCGCCATATCCTCGCCTGAGAGTGCCGCCCAGCCTACCAAGCGTAGAGTAATCGATACTAATGACCTCCAAATCGTAGACGAATTTCACCGAATCTCAGAGTCAATGACCGAAGTGTCTCGCACTTTCCAGTGCCAGACTACAAACCCTAGAGCAAAACTTTCACAGCCGTGTTACGGCAATCAAAAGTATTGTTTCAAAGCGCTCCTCCGAATTGGCCCAACTCACCAATCAAATGCACCAACTCACCAACCTCTCATTCCAGGCGGGGTCCTCCAATCCTCCACCATCCCCACCATCACCCTATGCTAGCATAACCACGATCTTAACGAAATAATAAATAGCACGGAGAGAAATGTTTTCGCTAAGAATACTCACCACAAGCTACGTTTCAGCAAGGCAAACAACGGTGAAAGAACGGCTCAAAGAGTCAGTGCATCAATTGAGAAGACTTACTTTCAAATCAGCAAAACTTTTGGTATATAAAGCGACCACTTCCATGTGTTTGGCTAGTCTTGTGGGTAAATCGGAGTGCCCAAATTCTCGATCTGCCAGCTCGACCTGTCTCGTGCCATCTTCCTTGCGTTGTCTCTTCAGACGGTTGCTACTGTACTTTCAGAGCGCCAAAGTGGCGGAAAGCGAACCTCGCCGGCCGAATGTCCTGTGTACTGATTTTCTCAAAATAATTGGTTGTGCTGTGCGTATGTTTAGAGAGCCAGAAATTGAGTCAGCCTCAATGGGTGTCTGGTATTTCAGTTGCAGAGGAGAAATTTAGCCAGTCCGTTACAATCGCTAGCCACGCAGTAGTGATACACGACTGCTCGCCGGTACGATTCTCATCTTGATCGAAAAGGGCGAGTATGGGAACTGGACCCAGAATGTCTTGGTTCTGCAGCGCGTGCTTTCGCTCCACGTGCCACGAGCCACGGTGCGCTACACACAGTCGGCTAACGTCCCTACGTTCCTGATTTCTCAAAATTATCGTTCTTAACAGATACTTGGAAGGTTGAGTTGCTATATATTTTGTTACAAGTTTAGCCCACGTCGTTGACTTGCCTTTCAAAACACTTACCGGGAATTTCGAGATGCCCGATTCGATCGTACTTGGGTCAAGCCGGGACATAAATACTGCACGTTGTCTCGACTGACGTGGCAGTGTGTCGTTTCGCCAGAGCTGTACGACAAGCAGCCTGGGTCTTTCACGTACTCAAGAGGCTATAGGACGGCACCTCGGTACAATATACCCCTTAATATTAAGACAGGCAGGGATGAGGGTTGATCGCAAAACCCCTGTGCTGAGCTGTGGAGAAAAAAAAAGTTGCACACACAAATCCGCGCACACACCCGGGCAAACTTATTCGTTCTAATCGACATTGCAAATAAACCGGTAAAAACCCGGGAACGAAGCCGTCTTTCAAATACAGACACGTAAGCCTGCTAACGAGTAGCAGTGCGAAGGCATTCGCATACGTAGCGTCTTCCCACAAGCTGCACGCCGCGCTGAGCCCGGTCGGGCGGCCTCTGCGTAGGCTCCCGGACGGTCTCTGCGGCGGGCCGCTCGTGCAGAGCCCGGTCACCCTCTCCCCCTTACCAGCATCCGGGCCGCTGCGCCACGACGAAGAGGGCTTCTCTGTGGGGTGGCGTCCCTTGGAACTTTGCCGCGCGCCATTCGTTGGGAGTTTACTATCAACTCGCTGCTACAGACTACAGGCTTCGGTCAAGGGACATTTAATGCTTTCGCATTAAAACACAAGAACAGAAAATAATCAAACTGTATAAATATCCTATCATCTACCTTGTTGTTTTTTCGCGTATTCTCCTCCTGATCGGCAGTGGCGTATATGATTCAGGCTATAACCAGGTAAAACCATTCAGAAAATGTTAAATGCTAACACACATTATATCATCCTTGACCATACAACAAAAACTTTTAACCCTCAATTTATTTGTTAGGGCGAGGCCCCTCAAGGCAGCCGAATATCACTCCACAAATTCATGACGTCGCTTTCTTTTGTCCTAAACGCTATCCAGTTCTTCATTCGTTGAATTTGTTCGGGTGAGAAATGGTTTTTGTAGTCTCCGAGAATACCCTTGCGAACAAAGTTTCCTTTCTGCACGAACATTTGCTTGTCACTAAACTTCTGAGCGAATATCTGCTAACGATTTCAGCTGCCTTTCAGGTGAAAGCGCAAGGAGATTAGGTATCATCTGCTTCGTGCCGTCGTTCACTTGCTTCTTGAGGCCTTCCAAGCTGGTGCATTTGACCACTTTCTCGAGCAACGAGTCGTCGGTTCTCAGATTTTGTCCGTACTCCTCACCTAGAAAGTCAGCAATCTTCAGCACGCAAGATATGGTGTCTTTTTTAAGTCTTCGTATCTTAAGAAAAGGACATTCAACTCTTTTCGGTGTTCGTACCAGGAAAGCAAGTTGTCAAAATACTCTCCGCAGCCGACTTGTCCGGTCAGGAACAACTCGAGGAACTGGTCGAATGTTGCGTCTCCTAGCCCATAGTGAGGGATACTTTTGCAATGGTGGTAGAAGGAGACACAGCAGTCGTACGGGTTTCTTGCCACGTATATGTACTTGGCATTCTCCGAATAAGGCAGCTTGTGGAATGGAAGGTGGCACTTGATGGCACCCGGTCGCGTCATTTTCTCCGCCGCTTCGGCACCCAAAAACTCTAACCAAGGAGACATCAGCGTGAATTCTGTGAAGTCCTTCGGGAGGGCACCGTCGTTCAAGATGCAGTACACGATGTACTGAGTCCAAGTCGTGCCGGACTTTGGGTAGGTGACGATAAAAATGTCGTCGGACCGGGGTTTGTAGGAAAGAGCGGATCGCACTGTGTCCTCGTCGAGGAAACTGCTGATGTAGAAGCCATCCAGGTCCTTGAAGAGGGAGCGAAATTTACGCCCAGTCCAGATGACATTTCTGCTTCTGCTTTATCCTGTAAACCGGGACAGAAAAATTTGGCGAGTTCCGGGCATGTCACTAGCACTGTTCTGCTAATATCATGGCAAAATTATCTAACAAGAATTAAAAAAAACAACCACGAAGCAGGAAGCGGTAACTTAATTAGCCAAGCCTACGTTTCTTAAGTTGTTCGCACTTCTCATCTTACCCAGTTCTTTAAAGAAACATTTCCTGATTGCTTTTAAAGAAAGGTTCTTATCATATAAAATAAAAAATAGATACGATAATCTTTGCCTAGAACAAGGTCATTCTACCATTTTGTATCAATGATACCTATAATATTATTATTACTGATTTATGAAGTGCGATTTCAGACAAGACAGACTGCAGGGAATTAAAATCCGTCAAAGACTTGTGCGTGAACTAAAGTGGTGAGTGCGAAAGGATGCGTACTCTAAGGAAAAATTCAAAGTAAACCTCAAAAGTACACTGGAACACCACTAAACGCCGTTTCACCTTACGGTGTGCGGATATACGAGTCCCCGGAGCCAATCCATAGATCGAAGTATGTCACGTGACGTTTCCGTAGCGAGGAGCAACGGGCAGTACACGAGTCACGTGACACGCGTGACTCGTGTCCCCCATAGCTCTATGTCTACTAACGGAAGGCATGTGCACTGGATTCTTTACCTCAACTTTCTCGATTGAGCGCGGGCCAAAGATTGGGTACAGATTCAACACCAGCCCGAGCCTAACGCTGACCCAACGTTCGACTACGTGGGTTTAGCTCTGTGTCAAAACACAGACAAGCAATCTACTATGTTGTTGTCCCCATCGGTGTAGTCCTCAATTTAGCTACTAGAGGTGCGACGGCTGGATCTCCTTCCAATTGCGGATGCACGTCACGAAGTTTGCCATCACTCCCCGCTTGACCGATCAAATGTTGCTGAGCTAACGCTGGTATCTGCCCTGATGATAAATCAAGTATGCGGTCTTTTGCTATCAAAGGCTTGAAAGCAAAATTTATTTCATCAAATCGCCAAGCTGATTACTCAGTGTTTCGGTGTTCGTTGATGAGGTCGTGAGATAATGAATGAGAACGCAGCACGCTTTATCTAAAGCCAGCGCCTAAATCAGCACTGAATCAGCAACAGTTTGCCTTGTCACATGGTCCAGCTTTGTTCTCTTAGATAGCGCTGGATGCTTTCGAATCCACGAGCTGGCTCTGCCCTTATAATAACTTATCCGTCTGTGCATTAAATGTTCAACAGCAAGCACCTTCGTGGCATGTATTCAGATGTTAATGCAAGGACACTCGCATTTAAATACGCTTTATTTATTTATTTTATGCCAATTTATGCACCAACGCTATTTCATTGTTCTGCTTCATAATTAAAAAAATGCATTGAGGACACAACCCCAGTTATGGGAACTCCGCCAAAGACGTTCGGGTGGAATACCACCCCAGATCCAGACAGTGTGGTCTATATTTAGGAGAAACCAGCTGAACAAACCAGCTGAACAAACCATTCATACAAGTGAGAGGAGAACGTGAGAGACCCATTCAACCACTGGACTACCAACTGCGTTTAATGATACACTGCATCTTCATCACCTACTAAGATCATTCAAAACATAGCTTGCTTGACTTTTTTCCTTTTCTTTTCTTCATTTCTAAACTAGGACATCCTGCTGGTTTGTCTACTTGTGGGCACTACTTCCACCTCGCAAGAATATACTCTCCCCCTGGTTAGGGTCACAAGTAGACAAACCAGCAGGAGGCCCTAATTGCGAAAAAGAAGAAAAAAAGAAGAAAAAGTGAAGCGAGCTATGTTTTGAATGATCTTAGCCAGTCGATGTAGATGAAGTGTATCATTAAACGCAGTGGGTAGTCTAGCGGTTGAATGCGTCCTCACGTTTCCTCTGACTTGTATGGTTGGTTTCTTCAGCTGGTCTCTGCTAAATATGTTCTACCAACGTGCTCAACTCTTTCCCGGCGTTAATATGGCCCAAGACTAAATCGTCCTGGTTAGAGCCACCAGAGGAGCTACGCTTAGAATATCGGCACTCCGTTCCCCGATATTGATGTAGGTGCGACCATATGGTGCCTGGGCAGAGCAGACGCAACTGACGATCGTCGTGATTCAAATGTGCGACTTTCTCAACATTAGCTTCGGTGTTAGGAAGCTCATGTATTATTGCTTTGCTTTGTTGCGAACTATTAAAACATTTGTGTAGGATGGAAAAGCGTTTCTTGTAATTTTAGATAAAGATTTAAATATCTGTCAAGCATGATTTTAAGACACAAGATGGGTAAGTGTCGTTACTCTGAAGAATAGCTTATTTGGTGGCACTAGTCCCTGTCATAATGGTTTCGCAAAAAATGGCTAGTCAAAACTTTTCCTGTCAAGATAGCCCCGAGGGCTAAACCTGGAAAATGATCCTGAATGAATTTTGCAACATTGTTTTCTTGCTCTCCACCGGCTTGCGAGTTGCTTGTACTAAAAATTTAACATATTGAACGAAAAGGTTTGAGAAATATGTGTGTTACAAAATACTTGCCATAATAAAGGTATAGTACATATTTAAATTACGCTTACTTTGCAGTTCAATAATTGGGTAACCTACAAGATAGAAGTATTTTATAGTCTACAAAGTGCGTATAGCACAAAGAGTAAAAAATTAACTTTTTTACGTGAGCCGCCCAAGTTTTTTATAATTCATGCTACTGTTTCTGTATTCAACTTGCAGAACACTTAGTGAATAAAAATGTATGCTTTAAAATATTGCCACTTTTCACATCCAATCATGAGTTTTAGTTTATATTGTGCGATCGCTTTGAAAAAAGTGAAAGGTTGCCTCCTTGGTATGGCCATTTAAGCCAGTTGGTTCATGATCGCAGATGATCATAGAAAGGTTGACTCCACATGAACCACGAAAGGGGTTTGTGATTGAACTTCTCGCCCTTTATCAGCTTCTAACATTTAGTTGTGATGTTTTAATTAGAAAGTAAACAAACTTTAAATGGAGGCAACTCGCTGAGGATTGGTATTCTCTACCTTGATTTTCTGCTTCGGAACAGTATCACAATACATAATCCGCTTCCGAGCCACTTTTTTTAAAACGAAAGACGAGATTTAATTGACTCTTGAACGGCAGTATGCTGTACTAGTGATTTCGCAAAAATATTGAACGCAATTTCTAGATATAACAAAAGATGGTATGCACATATGCTAAGTTAATATTCCGATCATATATAAACTACAAACAGCAAAGTTTATATAACAAAAGACTAGAGAAATTACAATTATATTTCATTCTGCGGTTTGCAGTTGCGATTCTTTATACCGGAGCCGTTTGTGAGGGACCATTTCGTTCGATGCATTGTTCACACACACGTGGTGGTCCATGCCAGTGCATTGGTTTCAGCGTAGCCCCATATGGCTAAGTTAATTTTATTTAGCTCTTGAAATGTACAGAGATCCAAAAGAAATACATAAATTACTTCTGCTGGATGCTCTGGAGCGTAAAGGGCTTTTATACTCCGAAGTTGAGCGCAGTGAACGCAGTGTAGCACGAAGAACGCGTGCCTTTGATTGGCCGGAAACCAGAAACTCGATATCTGCGACCAATCAGTACCTGTGTGCGCTGTGCTACGCCACGCCCGTCGACGTTACATTGGAGTATAAACGTAGCTTAAGTCTAATAAAAAATTTCTCTTTCGGAAACATACATTCTCGATTTTTTTTTTCATGTAACTGATTCTAACTGTCGTCACACCATAACAAACTGTCAAAGCATATAACCAATCGCATTAAAATTAAAATGCAATACAGAGCGCTAGCGTACCTACCGTCAATTTTTTTTAGTGCAGTCAGCGTCCCTTAATTGCCCAATCTGAAAAATTTTTTCGTTATTGTGCGTAGTTTTAAAGATATCGGAGCCTCAAAGTTTTGTTTGGGGCACGGCCAACAAAATCAGTATTCTAGCCGCTCTGAGGCCCCCGGCAACACTGGAAATCAGGCCGGCAGGTGAACGCGACGTCAGGATCGTTCCGGTTCAACGAGAAGGCAGTGCCGGGAGCGGCACCTACCTTCAGAAAGCGCTAGCCGTCTAAAGATAGGAGTGTAAGCTGATTTTTTCTTTTTTAAATTCCGCATACGAGGAAGTTATCCAGCAGGTGGTAGCAAGAGTTAGTGCGCAGACCGCAAAAAGCTAGCGGACTGGAAAACCCGTGAAGCTCGATATTACGGTGCCGCACTCGGCCAGCGCGCCGCCATGCGTGCACTATGCCGTACGCGCGTCGCTTAGCATACCCAGAAGCTGGTACTGACTTGAAAACGAGTGAATCCAGTTCGGTGCCATACTCGGTGGCTGTCGCTGTTCTGTGCTGTCTTCAGTACTCGTTGCCATGGGGCCTAAATCGACGTAGCGGCTCCGTGGATGGAGCGGCGTTGCTTCTACGCTGCACTGCCGGGTGGACGTGCAGTACCGGGGCCCTCTCACTTTCGCGCTGCCCGGAGTCAGTCCCAAATACGAAGCTTTGAGACGCATCCGGCAGCGGGCCGTGGCGCCCGAACACACGTATTCGCAGCAGGTTGTAAGCACGTCTGTTTATCGCGATTTTTGCCTCGGGCGCGTAAAAGCCGGGGTCGAAGTCCACGTCGTCGAACAGTTCGTTCACCCACACCTCTCCAACTTCCGGTCCGTTGGAAACTTGTGAAAAGGTACCTCCGTGTTGCAGCAGCGGGTTGTTTGAGCAGCCCTCAGCGCGACAAGTAGGCGCTCGTGCATCTTTCGAGTAACAGCTGGCCAGGTCTTGGGTGCACCGGAGTTGCTCGCCAAAACTGATCTTGAAGCCCATACAAGCCAAAATAAAACAAAATGGCTACCGAAGCCAGCACGGTTCTACAGATAAAAACAGCGATCTAAACACGCCAATCACAAGCCGAAGTAGCGGTGGCAGCGGCTCAAGAAGCGCACTCCGCGCAACGCCCGGGACCGGAGGAAAAAAGAAGGAACCGACACTGATGTCATTACGGCCCAATGTTGCTTTAGCGATCGTGACTCCGCTGAAGCCGCGCCTGCTGATGGAGCAGCTGCTCGCGGCGGGTATCGCATTTTTAACATCGGTATTAGTTAAGAATGCGTGCGCCCCACGGGCGCATAAGAAAGAGCTGGCGGTATCAGGTATTCTGCGGTCACTGCAGTGATACCAGTAATTTATTTCGGTCGGAGTCTCGACCCGAGTCGCCCTTTAAGTCTGTCTCCCTGATTTGTCGCAAAAGAAAGATGAACTGATTTTTTTTGGCTGCATTTGTTCGAAGCTGGCGTATGACCGAAACTAGCTCAGGATGTTTTTTAGGGGACAGAGTTGGATTTGCCACTCTTTGGTACTGTGAATGCAACTCAGAAGACAAGGAAAGGTCAAGGCAACTCAGAAGACCGCCTAGCAAGCGCGTCGCCAGCGCGTCCTGCAACGTCTCACAACGAAAGCGCGACGGCACGCGGTGACGCCGAGCTGTCATGATGTTCCCAGAGTACCGAATTCCCGTTCAGTCCGCTTACTGGATGTCAATCCCTGAGAACAGCAGTCCTGATTGGCTGGTTTGACCCGCCGGCGGAGGGTTATCGGTCGGCTATTTTGCAGCCGGGCCCAGTACAACAAAAAAATGTTTGCCTTTCCACTTTGGTGAAGAAGGAAGACCAGCGAAGCTGAAAGCAATGGTGGGAATGGGAAGTAATGCCCGGCCGCAAGTCGGCAAGCCAGAGTGGAAAGGCTCGAAGAGGAAATGTGCCGTCTAGGAGCGACGGCGGCGAGCGGACAATCGGCAGACACAACGACTCTGGACAGCTAACAACAATCTATGAGCGACTGTGCTTCAACCAGAGTTTTGTGTCGACATTTCTTTGCAGGGGACACAATCCTGGGGAAGCTACAGACGAAATG
>JAZHYW010057434.1:0-28535 GCA_037355805.1 Ixodes ricinus | reverse complement strand
TTTTGTGTTTTTTATTTAAGGCATACTGCAGGCCTTGAACAGGCCCCTGCGAGGTGTGGGGTACATACAAACAACAAAACTATACATATGAAAAACAAGAAACACATGGCATACCATATATATTGCTTATACAACGTATATATACACATGAACGCCATCAGCATAATAAACATTCCTAATCAACGCCTAATATACAATAAAAAAAAATCATGTAAAAACACCAGGAAAGGAATACAATCAAAAGCTGTGACTCTCAAGAGCACCATTGAAGTCAGGGGCAAAAACTAAAAAAGGCTGCACAAAATGAAGAACTTTTAATCGAAGGAACAGACACAGAAGTGAACGTCTCAGTGCAGCACTACAGCCTTTTTTACTAAGAGGTGTTGGTAAAGCCATGCCCATTTATTTTACTTTGTCGTTTTGCTGCCTTATCGTTGTAATCTGGAAGTAGAGAAATCTAAGGGGATAGTCTACCGAGCAGAAACGGGAGGGTAACATTAAATCTACTAGCACTTTTTTAAATTAAATTTATGTACATTTATGTATTTGAATCCTTTACTTCTCTGTCTGCTCCTTCGACTAAAAGTTCTTCATTTTCTTCACCACAGCCGCAGGTGTTAGACGACATAATTAGCTACCACCAGCTCGCGTGCACACTCACAGTCTTTTCAATGAGGTTTTGGTGTAGGGCCAACAAAACCCGGCTTTTTGTATTAAGTAACACGAACGTGAGCTACTTTAAGTTCTACCATTCGGCTATCAAGCTGCTCGTGAAAGTTGGTACCGTCGGTTCGACGTCAGTGCACTGTACGTCGAAGTGAAGTCTTGAGGATTTATTATACGGGACAAGGGGTGGAAGATTATTCCTTTTTTTTGAGAGTGTGGAGGTTGACGGGGTTGCATCGGGTACATTCTTAGCAATATGTGAACCATCATATCAGTTACATATGACATGCTGATAAATCGGCCTGCCCATTCGGTACATAAAAAAGAACTACATTCAGTATAGGCGTTTTTCGGAAGTCATATTCCATGAGCAAAGGGGGTTGGCAATAAGCTCACAAAGCTCTTTGATTAGTAGAAACCACACTCTTAAAAAAATATCTGCCATTGCAGAAAGTATCGCTTTGACAGGATTATTATTTTTGTTATATAAAGGTGTAAAGATGAGTAAGATATAGTAATAATTAATAACGACTTGTACAAAGCGTTTTGTAAATATTCTTACCTCATTCATTTAACTTCTACTTGGCGGAACGGCACCCTTAGAGAATCGTGACATTTAGCGCGGAACGTTCTTTGGCTAGGTGTTCGCCATTCCGTGAAGCCCAAAAGTGGAGCCTATATAAAAGCGTGGCCACGAGGCTCGACACTGATTGGTTGACGGGTGGGAGAGGAGGAATGAGGTGCTCGACGTTGACTGGTTACCGAGATGGTCATGTGACCAGAGGTGGAGTGAGGAGGAGAGCTAGGCGAGGAGGCGAGTGGGGAGAGGAGGAGTGGGTTGGAAGATTCCGAAAGATAACCAGGTTTATCATTTGAATTGTACACATGCCACGCGTTAAATTATCTGATGAACAGCGCCATGAACGTAGGCGTCTGGCTAAACACTAGACGACTTGCAAAAGAATGAAACAAACGTTTGTTTATATAAACGTTATTAAACGTTGATACATAAATGTTCATATATATATATATATATATATATATATAACGTTTTATACTTATATAAACGTTTTAGAGATAACGTTTACATAAATGTTATTCAAAAAAGTGCTAGTACATTTGATGTTGCCCTCCCGTTTCTGCTCGGTAGAATATTCCCTTAGATTTCTCTTCTCGCAGATTGCAAAAAATGAGGAGGACAATGCTTTACCAACACCCCCTATTTAAAGAAAAAGGCTGTAGTGCTGCACCGCCTACGTCACCTGATGGAGGCCTGCACGGATTGGACAGCAATGGACAGGAGTCCCAGCCGATCGAAGCGGACAAAGCACTGATGTCCAATCTGTGCTCGTATCCGACCTCCAATATATGGCGTAGACAGACTAGCCTCGTTGTCTGGGTGTAAACTCTACGCGCTCACCTCTAGGAGGGGCGGGGGAATAATATTGCGGTAGATTGGTGAGGGGCTGAAAGAGGGCATATGAGTAGAGGCAGCGAGCAAAAGAGGAAGGCCATTCTGACCTAGAGTGCGGGCCTCTGCGCAAACCAAACGCATTGTGTACACAAATGAACTAAGGAAATACAACGTTTTGGCAAATGTACATACGCGTATCATATACCCATCACACTGAGTGAGCGTCACCGCCCATATTTCGACGAATGTTCGGTGTCGTGAATAAAATAATCAACTACATTTTGTGTTGCCTCGTTTTAGTATTTTAAGCATTAAGGTGCGTACCACGTTCGATAGGATTCTCAGGTGGAGCGAAAACTTCTGACTGTGTCTCGTACAGCCTTTTCCAACGCAAGGAGACCACAATTCAGATACCTCAATCCATCGCAGAGAGACGTACGTATTATCGCGGACAATATGAGCTGCAATAGTCCTTCATGCGTCTACGGTGCACTTGCCCATGTTTTTTGAAAAAGTTGTGGTCCTGTAGAGGAATAGAATGCGAAGTTGAGGTCTCATACCTGAGACGTTCGGGGAAATTGTGATATGATAAAACTTGTGGGAACCACAGGAGTAGGAAAAAGGCCGAGTCGTGTGTTTCAGCTCACAATGTCCGCGGGAGTACTGGTGGGCGTTTTCAGATAAGATCGAACAACCATGTCCGTTGACCATTTTTAATTTTCATGGCAAAAATATATTTTGCTGGCTCCGTGCCCAAAAAAAATGAAACCAATCCTTGTTTTAAAAAAAATTCTTTGCGAAAAAAATTTGTAATAACCTCTCAGCCACGTGCGCGTTTTGCGTATCGCGCGATGTTTGCGATTCGGGCGGCTTCCCCAAAAAACTGTTCTGGCTACAGGTCTAGAAATATTTACGGACAAATTAGGCATAGGAAGGATTGACAAAAAGTATTAATAACCGAGATTTAGGGTCGCTATTTTGAGAAACAAAATCACAAATATGGCACATTGCGCAATGACGCTCTGGATTAAAGGTTTGTTTTCTCCGTATCTATAACAGCTAAGGCCTTCAACCTTTTCCAGTGTGTCGCTCTGTTTATTGTTCATCTGTGCATAATATATCGTTGCCCTGGTTAGCGGGAGAAATTTACACGAATGGCATTACAAATGATTTATTTTGAAAATCATTTTAAAAAAAGTACCTTTAATTTTTTCAGACTGTTTGAAATTAACATTTATAATATGTACTAACAGAATCTACAAAAACATAATGCAATATTTGTGTGACTTTGAAGTGATAAAGCAAGAAATATGGCCAAATTCACGCTAATGCGGTTGCCGTAAAAGGAGCGTGCACATGCACATTCTTCACAATTTCATTATTATTAAAAATCGTAAAAATGATATGGGGTGGTCAGTAAAAGACCAACTGACAGCACAGAGGTGGACGGTAGTTTTGAAGAAAAAATGTCGAATACATTTTGGTACAACCGCCCCAAAATTTCCCATTGGCCGGAGCGATCCAGAGGCGCTACCCTGTACATGCTTCGCGGTGCCTGTTTCAACAGCCGGCGTATAGCGTCTCCGTCTACGCGACGTAAAGGAAGCAACCGGAGCAACTTTGCAAACAGATCAGCCTGCAACCTTGGCGGTAACATGATATCAGAGGTAGGGCGCGGCAGAACCTGAACCTGCACCGCCTGTGAGCGCCAATATATCCGCCGCTGTGGAGGGCCGCACAACGCGTCGAAAAAAAAAAGAAAAAAAAAGATTTTTAGAAAAAAAGAATTGGGATTGTCTGTAACTTAATTTATATTGCAATGGTTTGGAGAATCGTGAAATCTAATTTGGGTATGCACATGTGACCTTCGTCAGTGATAGCGCAGCAAGCCACTTACTACACGAACTGCAGAGCAACAAGTACAAGTCAGCGACGGTGGATTTTAACTGGACATGGCAAGAGTGTTTGCGATGAAATTGGGGGTCGTGTCAAGCACCAGGCGACGTTGAACAACATCCGACGGCCCACCACGTCGGCGTCAGAGATGGTTGCCCCACTGAACACTAAAGTGCCGAACGTGAAACTAATCCACCTTTTGAAAGCTGACGTCAAAGCGTTCAGGGACATAAAAGCAAAGGACTTGGATTGTGTTTCTGTTGTGCGTGGAATTCAGTCCTGTCACTTGTGGCAGTGTACGCGGTCCGACACTTCGCAACCTCAGCTGTTTTAGCAAGAACAGTAGACGCAGAAAAGATATATCTTTGAAAGTAAAGTATCCTATGGCTGGGCGAAAAGCAGATCGATGTCGCGAGCTTGCGGTGCCACTGAGAAGAAACGAACAGTGAGTGATCGCTACAGGCAAAACTGGAAAAAATGTTCCTCCTCGGAGTGCCAGAAGAGCGCCGTGCCCGACTCAGGTTACCGTCCTGCAGAAGGAATGCAGGCTACAAGCGCCGAATGTGCGCACAGGACCTTGATTCATTAAACTCGTTTCAATTGTACCACTTTTAACATGCGTTCTTTTTTATCACTATGTAAACGTGGTCGTTAGCAGCCCAGCCTCCCTACGAAGGGTAGGCTCCGAAATTCACAGATCCTAGAAATCTGGATTTAAATTGTCGGCTTGTGCATGCTTCAAACTCGCCTGTAAACTTTTGTATGAACTCTTATTTTTTCACCAGCTCCTGTCACGGTGCTTTCTCTTCACAGACTTCCCACATTTTTCGACAACTTTCTTTCCCTTGTTTGAAATCGGCAGCGTCATATCTTTCTTTCATTTTTGAACGACCTGATGGGACAGATTATGAGCCTTAATCTATGAAAAGTAAAAGAAAAACTAAGATGGCCATTTTTAAACTGATTTTCCAATTACTGCAAAATCGGTAACCTGTCTACATTTCAGTGTATTTTTTCAGAATGGTTATCGTTTTCAATTTGGATGATAATTTATCCGAATACTAGACAAACGCGTCCAAATCATGTTAAAAAATTCGAATTTTCAATATTTTAAGATCCGGACCCATAAAGCCCTGAATTGCTTAGTAATCGATAATACGTGTTTACCCCCTTTTATTTTATGTACAGTCTGCACAAAAAAACTATAAGACGTATACGGGGACAATAGTTCTCTTGTATAATTATCCAAAGGGACGGTTTTACGCAAGTCTCGAAAACGTGCGCGTATACCAACATCGACTTCGTTATTTTCGTTCTTCAGGAGAAATTTTATTTCCCGCAGAAAATGTTCGAATATGTTTTTGCGGTTGCACAACAAGTAAAATATATATTTTGATAAAAAATATAAAAAAATGTCAACGGGATGGGATCTTTCGATCCTATCTGAATACGCCTAATACAAACAATCTCAGTCAATCGAAATTATTTTTTAGAGCGCCGCTCTTATGCGCCCGTTTCCGGCTTGAGTGGCGTCGGCGTAACCGGGCGGTGCATTGGGGAATGCATTATGGGCACCGCGCGGGGAGGAGGGAGGAGGAGGGGGAGGAGGAGGAAGAGGAGGTAGAGGGGAGAGGAGGAGAAGGGGTATACCCACCTCTCGATACCTTTCCCTCCTCAACAACTGTGCTCTAATAGACCATTTGCTATATTACCCAAGCATCAAGGAGAATGCAGGGATTGGTGTTCCACGCGCCGCACGTGCTGGCGTCAGCAGTAGCAACATTTCTAAAGCAAATACCTAAAACAAATGGCATCTTGCACGTGCGTTCGTCAACGCTTTATTTTGGTTATTTACTTCGAATCTTTTATACGGGGAAGGCGTGCGCGTGTGGCGCGTGGAACACCAATCCCTGCATTCTCCTTGATGCTTGGGTAATACTGCAATAGGTCTATTCGGTGTTACAAGGTGTTGTAAACGTCTTTCTTTTTTTTTCTGTATTTTTTGTTTTTTGGCGTTGTGCGGCCCTCCAAGGCGGCGAATCTATTGTCGCTCACAAACGGCGCAGGTTCACGTTCTGCCGCGCCGTACCTCCTATATCCTGTTACCGCCAAGGTTGTAGGCTGATCTGTTTGCAAAGTCACTCCCGTTGCTTCCTTTATGTCGCGTAGACGGGGGCGCTACACGCCGGCTGTTGAAATAGGCACCGTAAAGCATGTTACAGGGTGGCGCACCTCGATCGCTCCGGCCCATGGGCATTTTTGGGTCGGTTGTACGAAAATATGTCAGGAATTTTCCCTTCAAAACTACCGTCCGCCTCTGTGTTGTCAGTTTGTCTTTTCCTGACCACCACGTATTTGTACGCTTTTTAATAATAATGAAATTGTGAGAACGCATGCGCCCCATTTGTGGCAACCGCGTTAGCCTCAATTGGGACATATTTCTCGCTTTATAACTTCAAAGCCACACGAATATTGCATTATGTTTCTGGAAATTCTGTTAGTATAGATATTATAAATGTTAATTTCGGTGAGATTAAAAAGAGTAAAGATGGCCTTTTTTAAGGATTTTCAAAATAATGCATTGTTAGTTAAATGCCCCTGTAGGAACAATTCTTGTAAATTTCTCCCGCTAACCAAGACAACAATATTTTATGCACAGATGGACTATATACAGAACAACACACTGGAAAAGTTTGAAGGCCTTAGCTTTTATAGATACGAAAGAAAAAAAAAGATCTTTAATCCAGAGCGTTATTGCTCAATGTGCCGTATTTGCGACTTTGTTTCTCAAAATAACGACCCTAATACTTGGTGATTAATACTTTTTGTCAATCCTTCCTATGCATAATTTGTCAGTAAATATTTCTAGACCCGTAGCCAAACCAGTTTTTTGGGGAAGCCGCCCGAAATGCCAACATCGCGCGATAGGCAAAACGCGCACGTGACTGAGAGGGTGCTTACAAATTTATTCCGCAAAGACAATTTTTTTAAAACAAGGATTGGTTTTATTTTTTGGGGCATGGAGCCAGCAAAATATTTTTAGTCAAAATTAAAAATGGTCACCGGACATGGTTGTTCGATCTTATCTGAAAACGCCCAAGCGTTCTTTGCACAAAATACCATGAACTCTGCGAAATGTGCGACACCTCAGCGCATTTTATGTGGAACCTATTACCTCAATGTCACCGTCAGGTAAAACTCGAAGCAATTTTAGTCACGTAAAATCATTTGACTTAAACATTTCCAGCCCCGACTTTTTTTGTGTCATTTCAAGAATTATTTTTTGACGCAGATAATATTTATAGTTTCATGATGACTAAAAAAAGAAAAATGAAAGCCGTTTACTCTCTTGAGGAGGAGGAGGGGAAGGTACGGAGAGGAGGCTATGCCCCTCCTCCTCTCCTGCTCGCCTCCCATTTAGGGAAACGTTTCCGCTAAATTTAGCGGAAAAAATTCCCTCATAGATCTAGCGGCTAAATTTTTCCGCTAGATTTAGCGGGCATTTGTTCCGCTAAATTTGGCGGGGAAACTTTTCCGCTAAATTTAGCGGGGAAATTTTTTCGCTAAATTTAGTGGGAAATTTTTCCGCTAAATCTAGCGGGAAAATTTCCCGCTGAATGAGTGGGAAATTTTTCTGCTAAATATAACTGAGACAAATGTTTCGCTAAATTTAGCATGGAAAATTTTCCCGCTAAGTATATAGCGGGAAAATTTGCGCTAAATTTAGCGGAAAATCTTTTCCGCTACACATAGCGTGGAAATTTTCCCATTCAATTTAGCGGGGAATCGTTCCGCTAAATTTAGCGGGGAAAATTTTCCGCTAGATTCAGTGGGCAACTTTTTCCGCTATATTTAGTGGGAAATTTTTCCGCTAAATCTAGCGGGAAAATTTCCCGCTGAATGTAGTGGGAAATTTTTCCGCTAAATATAACTGAGAAATGTTTCGCTAAATTTAGCATGGAAAATTTTCCGCTAAGTATATAGCGGGGAAAATTTTTCGCTAAATTTAGCGGAAAATCTTTTCCGCTAAACATAGCGGGGAAATTTTCCCATTCAATTTAGCGGGGAATTGTTCCGCTAAATTTAGCGGGAAAATTTTCCGCTAGATTCAGTGGGCAACTTTTTCCGCTATATTTAGTGGGGATATTTTTCCGCTAAATATAGCGGGAAATTTTTCCCCTAAATTTAGTGGGGAAAATTTTCGCTAAATTTAGCGGGGAAATATACCCATCATGCACCGCGCGGTTACGCCGACGCCGACGGCGACGACGACGCCGCTCAAGCCGGAAACGGGCGCCTAAGAGCTGCGCTCTAATATGATTGTTTTGGTGTTTTACAAGTGCTTGATTTTTTTATCTTTTTGGTGTGAAGTTTGTATTTATGTATACTTAATAGTTTTCACTAATAAAATGATATGGCTATTTTGGGCACTTGGAAGTTAAGATATACAAATTGAGACATTGAGAAACCCATAAATCTAAATCAACAACTTAATAGCTAGAGCAGCCACACAAAATACACAAAAATAGTATAATGGAGCGCAAGTTTCCTCCCTATTTGGAAACCCGATCTTCATATGATTACGGATGTCTTTCTGTCCCCCCCCCCCACCAAAAAAAAAAGAAATACTGCAACGAGTTTATGGAGAACTCTGGTCAAAAGTCAAACCAAAAAGAAATTATATATCGATTTACGGAGACTATATACAAGCACTGCAAAGGTATTACACTAATGGGAAACCGCGATCCAATCATATTAAAAATGTTCCACCAGCTTCTCAGCTGGCATTCAGCAGGTTGGCTGTTCGTCAAGTAACCTTATGCCCTGATGTCTTCCTCGTTTTCAAGGAGGTTTCTTGTTCGTACTGCCACGTCTTTCACCGTGTTTATGATTTCTGCTTATTAGGTTACATATTCAGCGGCCGTATTGTAAGTGCTGTTCGGCGATCGTGGCATGAAGATCATTGACTTCCTGCTAACCCAGGTGCATCGTGGTGCCGGAGGTGGCTTTCACTGGCGGACATAGTTTAGTTTATTCCTACTCAGTGCTAGCTTAGATTAGTTTGCACAACGCTTCTGCAACGAGCATGGCACGCCGCCAATTCTCGGTCCTCGCCGCTGCAAAAGCTGTGCGCTGATCTCCAGGTTCTCCTATAGGGTGCCTTCATGCACACGCGCGCTT
Organism: Ixodes ricinus; assembly: GCA_037355805.1. NCBI lineage: Eukaryota > Metazoa > Arthropoda > Arachnida > Ixodida > Ixodidae > Ixodes > Ixodes ricinus. The sequence goes on along the minus strand of JAZHYW010057434.1, from coordinate 19,378 downwards.
TTGCTTGAGTGGTGACATCTCAGCCGTTTGTCCGCCCAATCGTTTATTTTTTATGCATTTTGAAGGGCGCGCAATCCGGTGTCACTCAGCTCGAGCGCGTAGCATTGGCTAATGCATAGACGCCATTTTACCGCCCAAGTCACGCACCGAGTGCGCTAGAGCGTCACGCGCTGGCACATTCAGGGCAACGATGGATGTCTTCACCCTGAGACAGACAGACATGTAGGCACCCTAGGTTCCCCTAAAGTACCTCTATCGTGAGAAAAGTGGCGCCATTCATTGTTGCGGAAATGCCCGAGACACGTGCCGCGCGCCACTTCTGGGAAGAACATGGCGTCTGAAATCTAGCTCAGTGCTGCTGCTGTGTCGCCATGATCTTCGCAAGGGCTACACGTTGCATGTGCCTCGTGCATCGAGACACCTTGCGCTACTTTTGCAACATGAAGGGGCTTTAGGTTCCCCGAGAAATGCTCTGTGCAACCAGATCTTCACGCTCCAAATCTGCGATCGGCACTCTGTACTAGCTCCGTCGTCAGAACTGCCAGGCTTTGTGAGTATAGAGGAGGCTATGCCAGGAGCCTTTTTCACAGCGACAACTGTCCCTGGCCCGTTCCCCGATTTCGTGACGGCGTGAGCGTAAACGCAGTCAGGTTCCCCGCTACACTTAGCGGAAAAATTGACGTCACGTGACCTATGCATCAATTTCGTTTCCCCGCTAAATGTGGGCTAGAAAATTGATGTCACGTTACCTGACGTCACAGACAAATTCAGTCTCCTTGCTAAATTAGCGGGAAAAATGACGTCACGTGACCTATGCATAAATTCCGTTTCCCCGCTAAATTTAGCGGAAAAATTGACATCCACGTGACTTATCCACCAATTCAGTATCCCCGCTAAATTTGGCTGGCATGTTGATGTCACGTGACCCGACGTCACGGGACCAACAAATTCAGTTTCCCCGCTTAATTTAGCGGAGAAATGGACGTCACGTGACCTATGCTCGAATTCAACTTCCCCGCTCAATTTGGCGAGAAAATTCACGTCACGTGACCTGACGCCACGGGATCCTTACAGATAAATTCAGGTTCCCCGCTAAATTTAGCAGAAAAATTTGACGTCGCGTGACCTATGTACCAATTCAGTTTCTCGCTTACATTTGGCGGGAAAATTGACGTCACGTGATCTATGCGGCAATTCAATTTCCCCGCTAAATTTGGTGGAAAAATTGATGTCACGTAACCTGACGTCACGGGACCTACCGAAAAATTCAGGTTCCCCGCTAAAGTTAGCAGAAAAATTGACATCACGTGACCTATGTACCAATTCAGTTTCTCGCTTAATTTGGCGGGAAAATACATCACGACCTTAAAATAATTTATTCGTCAACAACGCATCGATGCTAATTCAACGCAACGTCATTTCAATATTAAATCACTGTATGGCGCACGATCGGCCCAGTGTCAATCGATGGTCATCGTCATTTATCGTCGAATAAACAGCACAGCTGTGGCTGTCTAAACGCATCACGACGAGTGATCGTCGGGCAATTTTTAGTAAAGGTCTATAGACGCTTTAAACACACGCCAGATTGAGCCGTCATTGCCGGCCTTCTCTCGTCTAACCCAGATGCCGAGCCACTGAAGCGGGCGTTGACCAGCCTCCACAAAGACCTATAGACCGGTTGCTCTCGGGCAGGGGGCGCGAGCACGTCCGCAGGACGCGACCATGTTATGCTGGCCGGACTATCCAGGCGGCTCTGTAAGATTCGATTTTGCACGTGCCATGTTCGAATGCAAGCACCTGTCAGCATCTGTAGACGCGCAATAACAAAACGTAAAAAAAAATGCAGCTTGCGGCTTTTATTGTTTTATTAAACATTCCTTTCACCTTTGTTATTTCATTGCTTTCTTTCATAGCTTCCGTGAACCTGTATGTTTCACTTTACCTGTTAGCAAAGCCGCACTGCACGAGCGCGCGTGCTTGGCAGGGACACTGAGAGCTCGGAGCTCGCTCATGTAGCCTCTGCTATGCTGGCACTTAGAATGGAACGAGTAGAAAAACATTACACCATCTTCCCGAGGGGAACCATGGGGTGATGCGGAGCATCGTGTTGGTTCCGAGGAAAGAGTCAGTTGCGTGCTGACGTCGAGAGATGGCGCCACCAACTGCCCTAGCGCAACCCCCTACGCGAGCCTTCGTCGCCCTATTGAAAAAACCAGCAAGAAAATCAAGCTGGCCAAGCTGGTTTAGCTGCTTTTTAAGCTGGTTCGAGCTGGTCTACGTGGTAATCAAGCTGGTTCAAGCTGGGCAAGATGGTTCAAGGTGGTTCGAGCCGGCACTGCTGCTGGGCAAGCTGGTACTTGAGCTGGTTCGAGTTGGTACTGAAGCTGGTTCAAGCTTGTCAAGCTGGTTCGAGCGGGTCAAGCTGGTTCAAGCTGGTTCGAGCTCGCACTGCAGCTGGGCATGCTGGTAGTTGAGCTGGTTTGAGTTCGTACTGAAGCTGGCTCAAGCTTGTCAAGCTGGTTCGAGCTGGTGCAGGAGCTGGTCCAAGCTGGTCCGAGCTTGTCAAGCTGGTCTTGCTGGGAGCGCGCTCGCCAAGGTCGGCTAGAGGTGGCCGAGCTGGCATTGCTGGGAGCGCGCGCGCCAAGGTCGGCTTAGGCTGGGGTGAGGCCACGTCCTGTTCTTTGTCCTCTCATTTTTGGAAGACGACCGGGCGCTTCAGGCGCGCTCCGAGCTTCCTTTGTGTGCGAGAAGAGAGAGAGATGGTAGGAACGGAGAATTTGAGACACGTTTGGCTATCTTGGGCAGATTTTCGAAGGGACGGCTGCGTGCGCGTTGTTTGGAGACTACTTGAACGGCGGTGCAAGCGAAGCGGGATTTGAGGAGACAACGAGCGGCAGTCCGTTCAGCGCGGGAAGAAGGCGGACGCCCCGACTGAGGCGTCGCTACGTGTCTTCGAACGTGTGTGTGCTCGTGAATGACGGTGGTGCCGAGGAGTATCGCCAATGCCATCCAAGCTACACGGATTTCCTCGCTTCTCCCGACTATGCAAGAGGCCGCTTCGCCCCCATTACTGGCGGGACTCAGGTTCGCTTCTCTCATCCGTGTTGTATTTTTATTGTTATTGCCTGCTTTTGGCGTCTGTCTAGTATTTCTCGTGTTGAGAGATAAGCAATCTAGTTGTAATAGTATTGTTTGTTTTGCACCGAGAACCACTGTCTGTGTCGGTTAGTACTGTGTAAGCGTTGAGGACGTGTCGCATCTGAGCTCATCTGAGCAGGCCGCAAGTACTAAAATAATAAATTGGATGCCGAGCTGGCTTTTCTGAAGAGTTTGGCTTGTTTATCCTGTGTATCAATTTAAACTTGTTAAACTGGTGGGGAGGTCCACCGGCTTAACCATCATGCTAAACTGGGCATGCTGGGGCAATAACTCAGCTTGAAGCTGGGACCAGATCAACCAGCATGACCAGTATGACCATATCAACCACCATGCCAAACTGGGCATGCTGGAGCAATAACCAAGCTTGAAGCTGGGACCAGATCAACCAGCATGACCAGTATGACCGGATGAACCAGCATGCCAAACTGGGCATGATGGAGCAATAACCGAGCTTGAAGCTGGGACCAGCTTAAGCTGGTTTTTTCAATAGAGGCGCGGCTCGCGGCAGAGAAACTTGGAACGCTCGCCGCTCGCCGTTTATTTTTTTCGCACTTGAAGGAGAGGAGACTAGAGGAGGAGAGTTGTGCATGCGCGCGCGGTGTGAGGAGAAGCGAACGCACACGCGGTGCACGCAGCTGGTAGAGAGAGAGAGCGGAGAGAGTAACGCGCAGCTGTTGGATAGAGGAAGGAGGAGAGTTGCGCGTGCGTAGTGTGACTGCGGACTACGACGCCGACGCCGCGGGACATAGACCCGAGCAAGAGATGCTCCGCATCTAAAACTGTACTTGGGAAGCGTAATGACGCACGTTCGAAACGCGAGCCAAATATTCTATATTGCTTGCCTGGAGCGCTGCTCAAAACTTAAGAGCTACGGGCCAATAATAGGGAGAAGGACACAGTATATTACCTAAGTGGCCATAACCTGTCCTGCTGAAGTGAAGCGAAGGGAATAAGAGGAAACAAAAACTGAAGGTCGGTGATGGCACGCCCATATGCACAGCTGCCACCTGTCTCTGCTCGTGCGAACGAGTCCGTGCAAATGCAAGATTGCCAAAGCTTCGCTTCAGGCCATGATCACGACCCCAATTGCCCAACCTGCCAGGAAACTGCCGACGCCGAGCACCTCCTCCTACACTGCACAGACTACAATGACGAGCGAACTGCCCTCCATAACGCCTATTCCCGCCTCGGACTCTCTAGCGCTAGCCTGGAGGAACTACTGCATCCGCGAGGCAACGCGAGCTATGACAGACATGGCACTAAAAAACCTAATAACTTACCTGAAGGACACGGCTCTCCTAGGTATTCTATAGGAGACCACCTCCAGTTCAACACACCAGAACAAGGCACGACTACCCAATCTACCGCTCCAGCTCTTGATTACTAAACCTGCATTTCGGACACACCTTGTTCTACCAAGACAAGAAGCGTCATTCCTTCAACGGAACGTTCGTGCCGATATTAGCCCTGGAGCACAGCTACCAGCCATCGCAGCTTTAAGATATCAAACTTCGACAGGCTTTGCGTCCTCAGGCTTGGGTCGTCCTATGACTCGACATGCCGGTGAAGGCCAAGACATCCCCCTGCATCCCGCTCCCCACCCCCACCCCCCAAACCTAATCCTCTCTCTTTCTATCCTTTCCTTTTCACCCAATCCCCTTCCCTATCGACAGTGACATGTGCACACTAAGTGCACAAGCAACGGTCGATTTTTCCAAAATAGAATAAACATCGCTTTCACTCACTCCACTGGCCAGCTAGGCCTTAAATACCCGCGATGGTACTTTCACCGCCCGAACATACTCTCGTCTATTTCTACAATCACGCCTTCGCCGCCAATCATCTCTGAATGCGTAAAGACAGCATTTACCACAACCTCCCGACAAAGGCTCGTCCAGTCAGTTATTGTCTTACTTGCGACATCAGTCTCCCGCTGAATGACGGCGCACGGTAGGCTCTGGCACCAGAGGTAGATGATTTTCAGGAGTTGGGGAAGCGTCAGGTGCGAACCCTCAAAAAATGAACCGCTCCGTACCGAGACCTCGCCCCGGCACTGAAACTTGACTGGCTTCCTCTTGGGCACCTCACGAGTCATCCACAAACCGCACCTCCACGAGTAGCCATCCACAGATTCAGCGCGGACTTGCAGCGTCATGGCAGCTTCGCACTCTGGGCACGCACGAGAACCCAGGAGCAGGCCCATGCCCTGAAGCAAATTAATTGCTTCAAAAGGGTCTTTCATGGCGTCATGAAGACGGCACAAGTTAAATGCCATGGCATTGCGATGCTCGCCTCTGGAAGAATAAAGCGCCGAGGGGGAACTGCGCGCTACTTTGCATTTATTATTTTTATTTGATCCGCCATTTTATACCTCGTGACACCATTCTAACAAACTCATTGGTTAATCGGTCGGACCACACCATCGCGTGACAAAACAAACGCCAATCGTATGACATCCTCCGAAGATAAGGGGGCGGGGGGGGGGGAGGCTCGTTCTAAAGGGCCGCCCACACTAGCGAGATAACGCGCGCGGCGCGCCGATCGCGTTGAAAACGCGTTCCGCAAAATCGGTTGAGCGCGTGAAATCATGTGTTCGCTCGAATGCTTCAAGAGTGCGCGAGGCCTCCTGTGCTGTCGCGTGACATTCGCTGCGATCGGCGTGCCACGCGCGTTTTTTCGCTAGTGTGGTGGCCCTTAAGCCTTTGTTCATCGATTTCACGAGGTCTTCCATGATGGGAGCAAATGGCCCTGCACTGACTACAAAGTCGCAGCGTGCCAAGTTCTATAGGCCAACAGACCAGCAGGACACAGGTCCTGACCCGAACTGCATGTACCGTGGTGTCCCCGCGACTTTCCATCACCTGGTATATATGGTCCTGTCAGGGGACATCTCGGGAACGGGCGGCAGCGATCCACAGTCTACCGTCGCCCCACCCACGGACGACCCTACAAGAATGGACCTACCCGAGCACGTCAGCACCTGCTGACCGAGCACTGATCGTTTCATCAAACATCTCCTACCTTCAGTCCTCCGGGACTGGACGGCACATCTAAACGATTGTCAGTACTAAACCTCAATTTCCCCTCCCCCACGCCGGAGAAGGCCGATAGACCAGGGTATGGTTCACTTAATAAAGGTTTCAATCAATTGATCCTGCGTTCATCGTAGGAAACTCGCCTTTCGGTCGGTAACTTTATGAATGTGTGTTAATCTTTGCTACAGATGTTTGATATGTGCAAAGCAAAGCAATAAAACATCCGTATTATCTTACCTGACTGACCAGGAACTGCTCTTGCGACTAGGCTTATCCCACGTTTTGCGATACCGCGATACGAATTTTGCGTCGCACGAAGCGCTGCTTTTCTTTTCTCTTACTTATGTCTCTTTTCAGCCGCCCCAGAGGTGGCGGTGTGATGTTCGGGGGCAGGGGGCGACGCGGGGAGTGCCCCGGGGATTGATTCGGCTCGTCACGGAGATCAGAGGGGCTCCCCGCCGTTTTCCTTCCTGTTTTGGGGCTAGCGCAAGGGACACTGCGACTGCGACTAGCCTGATCCGGCGCCTCTCTGTCGCTTCGGGGAGAGGTACGAACTTTTGGGGGCTTTTGCGTATGCGGGTCCGTTGAAGTAGTAATTGGAGGCCTCTTTCGTGACTGGTACAGTGCCGGTCAGGCGACAAAGTCACGTTTGAACTGATTGGTCGGGTTGTCTGAGAGAGAGGGAAAGGTCGAATATTGAAGAAGGCAACGGGAGAGATCTGGGAGGACTTGGGCCGAGACTCGGGACGAAAAAGGATGGTCTCCCAAGTTGGGACTTGTAACTTGGAGTTGTACAGGTGTAAATAAATGTACATAGTTGACTACTGAGCAGCGAGTCGACCCGTCACTCCTTCAACCCGTCACTCCTCCAAACCTTCAACGTTCACTGAATGCCGAACAGGCATCCGTTTTCGTCTCGGTTCATTAACTTCTACACAAAAAAATAATGAAATATCGACTTTTTCTTTCTCTCCCACTGACCGCAAAACAAGTTGCGGCGTAATTTTGACGGTCGTGACGTACGCTGGGACAGGAACCGGAAGTTCTCTCGGCTGCAGAATGGAAGCGTCAGCGGCGGCGAATTGGGGGTGCGCCGGTAGGTTTTACTGCGCTGATCGCGCTGATGTCACCGACGTATTTTCTGAATCGGCGCCCCTCATCGCCGCGATTGCCGTGGACACATCGCAGCTGAGCGAAATTCAATGAGATATTTTTCGCTACAGCGACAGCGTGGGACTAGTCCCATACGCCGGTATGCCTGTTCGGAAGTGCGGCGAGTCTTCCGTCCAAGACTCCAGAAGTCAACCCAACTGTCATTGTTGGTAAAAGGCGGCCCGTGTCAGTCGTTTGCAAAGCGACGTAGATAGAAACAAATTGCCGCGGCGTTTTTTCGCTGCCTCGGAGATGCAAGAGCGAGACGACGTTAAAAAAGATACGTTTGAACTACGACAGTGTCAGCAAGAGCCACGTAAATACCTGTTCACACTCGGAGTGTTCGCGCGCGTTTGATGGAAGTGCTGTATTTACGCTGTTGGTAAGCGCTTCGGGACCGATATTTTACGATTGCAACTCGATACTGACTTGACACTCTGCAAAGGAAGGTTGGACCGGCATTGCACGTAGCTCCCACGAACTGTTTAACAGTTATAGCTCGACAGTGACATGCAGTCGTGTCAGAATAAAAATGGCAAACTAATAACAAAGTGTACATACCGTGTTACGAAGGTAATCCATACGGCGTTTGTTCGAGCTCTATATCACACAAAACAAGATAGAATCGACGAAAGTCCCTTTTCGACGACAGTGTTCGTCAACACTGCCTCGGAAAACAAGGAAATGACAAAGGGAAGAGACTGACCTCACCTCTTAATCTAAAATTGAGGTCAGCGATCAAACTATAATACGGGAAGGGTCCACAAGGGTCGCGCGGGCATATTCCATTCAGCACGCAAGCCGGTCATGGTCACTGTCTTGGTCAAGTACCGTCGAAGCAACGCTGCGGAATGGCTGCTAGGCCTATCTGCCAAAGTTGCCGTTTCAGCTTGTCTCGGGTGTTTGCGGATCCAGCGCTCTTGTTCGTCGTGGTCTGTTTCAAGTACTTTTTTCTTGCTGCTTGAAGTCGGGACGCGCGAGAAGAACACGTAAAAAAATAAACGTTCGTTGGTCGTCGTGACCGCGGTGACCAAGCGACGCTGTCGGCCATGCTGATTTGATCGTAAAAAGGACAGCTCCGGAGCTGGCGGAGCTGGCTCTCAGCTTCGTTTACCACACGATAGATGGCGCTTGGCTCTCAGCATTATCAAATTTGGCAATTTTCGTCACACATCTCTAATTATGCTACAAAATGAGGATCTGAATATTATTTAACAAAACTCTTAGGAAACATTTGCCGACTATTTATTGTTTATGATCGCGGTGCTGGTGAGGTAGGCGCTTACCCAATAGGCGACGTGAATTCGGCTGACGTGCTGCAGTTCCGCGGATGCATAGCAGTGAACAGGCAGAGAGCTTTCGAAGGAAAGAAGGCGCAAAAGAGTCCAGTTTTCTTTTAAAAGTTCTATAGCAAAGAATTTTGTTTGGCTCCCTATTTTTGTGTTTTTGTGTTTCTTTTCACACCTTTTACGACGCCCGGTGGATGAAATTCGATTTCAGAATCATTTCATGGTCCCTTTAAAGGGTACGGAAACCAAATTCTGGAGCTCATTTCTTTGTTTCAACACGACGCAGGTAGCAGTAGAACCACAGAAACATAAATATTGCGCTAGAAAACGCAAGAAAACATATTTTAAAGTGAATTAAACGATAACCAAAAACCACCTGGTAGTTGGTTATGAAGCTTCGATGGAATGTCGTGACGACAACATGCCTCTGAAAGCAGCGCCACAGCGGTATGTCCACTCACTGGTATAGATTGCCTAGGCCTGAACGCAATACCGAGGCGTCTTGGTGGAAAAGTTCGGAAAAATTCGGAGCGTTGTCATGGTTGCCAGATCACGTTTATGTGTGTTTCAACTTTTCGTGATATTAAATTCACTAAATTCTACAAAGTGCACAAAATATTGTTGTAATATAATATCATAGTAATGATTGAAATGTTCCGCTTTGTTTATAAGATTTCGGATGTTTGTCGAGAACGGTAACCAGACATCGCGGAAAAATTGGTTTCGGTTCCGGATTACGACCAAAATAGGCATGCTTGGTGCACGTGGAAATACAAGCGCATGTTTTCATCGTCCGGGCGGGTCGGCGACAGTCGGTTGTGGGGCAGGCGGGTTAAAGAGACTTTCTTGGGCACGAGGAACCTACGGCGTTGTCGGCGGGGTCATGGCAGTGACCACCGCGGCTGCCCTTGCGGCGAAACACAAGCGCGATAAGTTCCTCGTGGATCTCGTCAGGCTTGGCGTCCCAGCCCGGCGGGATTCGGCGGACGTGCAGCCGGTGCAGCGGCGGGTCGACGGAGCGAGGTGATGTTTACGCGAAGATCGCGTTCTCCTACTTCGGGGTTCCCGGAGACCGGAGACGTCGACCGCGCTTGCCCAAAATTCGCAATAGTCCCCCCCCCCCCGCCCGCCCCGCAAGAGACGCCCCCACAAGAGATCGATGCCGTACGTGTTGCTCGGCAGAAGAACATTTCGTGCCCATAATTACGGTCAAAATATCACCAGTAGCACACCCCACACAAGTGAGTATGTTCGATTCGATTATCTTCAACGTGTGTCCACTGCGGTATTGTTATCGGAACACGGGAAACAATCTAAAACTCCTTGCGCCGTACTATCACAGTCTCCTGTAATGCATTTGTACCTTTCTAGTTAATTTTATCTGAATTAGTGTTTGTTTCTGAACAATAAAGTTGCGTTTGACACCCCTGTGTTGTTTCTTTTTCATCAAATAAAGTTCATGTATACAAAACTTGCTACCGAGAACGGAGAAACGACAGTGCGACGTTTTTCTTCGCCGGTGCAGGTACGCGGTCGAAGTTGGGACTAGCAACCCTTTTCATCGCTCTCGCGTTTTACGCAGCTCTGGAGGAGGAGACGAATCATTTCCTTGCCTGAATATATTTATTGCGCGCTGCGCCACATTATGAATAATACACAGCATTTCGCTACATTTTATTTTACCGATCACCGCGAAACCGCGCAGAAACCGAGACGGTGCATTGGTTAGGCCTACGCCATCCACACCGATCAGCTCAGCTGGACCTGGGCGCGTTGAAGTAAACAAGACGAAATCTGGTTATATGCAATAACAGTACCTAAAAAAATTAAAAAAAACACAACTGACCGCATTCGCAAGGTTTACGACAAGGTTCACGCTGCCGTCTGCAACCAGCGACGAACTGGCGAATCTCCGAATCTGTCCGAATCTCCGGTGATTCGTCCCATCACTACTGTTGACGTCTTCGTCTTCGCTAATGTCATCGTACCCACTGCCGCTGCCACCACTCTCGTCATGTTGACCCGCCATCGCACACTCAAGGCAGCTGAGGCAGTTCTGGCACCTCTGCGTCTCTGCCGCTCTGCCGGCTCCGCGATATCTACAGCCCTTGGGTACTTCGACAAAGCGAGATTGTAACGCGTTGACGCCTCCAAGCGGCAAAACTCGTCACTACGGTACGCTTGGTCCTCCGAGGCATGATGACGTCAAGACGTCTGCCAGATCTCCCGAGATGCATCGCGCTCTTCGATGGCTGATTTTGAAGCACTCGCCAAAATCCCGGAATTTAGAACCAAAAATATAGCCATCTGCTCAAAATACGACCGTGCGATTATTCATTACAGGCTTAGCTGATCATATTGAACTAATTTCTTGATGTTTTCTCTATATTTCAAGTTTCGATTCTGTATCCCTTTAACGCTCGCCTCCGGGATCAAAACCATCCGCCTCAAGACAGTCGAGCGTGACTCATGGATGGGACCATGGCCTCCGAGTTCCCAAAGCGCGCGAAAACTTCGCGCGCGCGCTTCGGCATCTCGGAGGTTATGATGGGACACGAGAATTGCGTGAGCACTCGACTTCGGCTTTCCAAATACGATAAAAAAGAAACATTTGAAATTAAAAAATATATATCTTTAATAATAACAACTTTAATATACTCACCATATCAATCATACTCTGAGTATCAGAAAGAAAAAAACCTAATGGGATTTCAAGAAAGCGGTAAGAAAAGGTGAACGGGGTCAAACGCAACCCACGAAGATGAGAAGAATACGAGTGCTTCCATGATCACAAATTTCACAGCGTAAAATCTCCCAAACCTGAAGTTTGGGCCACCTTCCTGATATCTTTCTAGACTACGAACAAAGACGAACAAAGATGTTAAGACTTAACAGTCTTAACATGGACGAAAATGTTCTGTTCTGGATAACTTGTTTTCTCACTAATCGTTTCCAGTTTGTATCCGCTAACGATGAAACATCACCACTCACCTCCGTCAATTCTGGAGTACCACAAGGTTTTGTATTAAGTCCGCTATTGTTCCTTATCTATAATAACGATTTGCCGAATTCGATATCTTCTTTAATTAGTTTATTCGCTGATGATTGTGTTATTTACGGAGAAGTTGCTAACGCCTCGGATGTTCTGAATTTACAAGCTGATATAAACCATGTTTCAAAATGGTGTGAATTATGGGGGATGGAACCTAACACGACTAAATGCAAGGCCATGGGAGTATAGCGTAAATGTAATGTTCCTTCTTCTTATTTTCTCGAAAATGTCCCCTTACTTTCTTATAAATACTTGAGTGTGTATATAACCTCAGATATTTCCTGGCAAATGCATGTTGAGTAGGTTATTAATAACGGTAATCGAATGCTGGGTTACCTAAAACGAAACTTTTCACTTGCCCCTTCATCGCTGAAACTAACCCTGTACAAAACTCTTGTATACGCTCTAAATTACATTATGCTTCTATCTGGGACCCCGGTCATTCCAAACTAACTAACGCCCTAGAATCAGTTCAGAATCACCCTGCTCGTTTTATTCTTAATACCTTTCATCGCACCGCAAGCGTGAGCTCCTTGAAAACTAGCCTATTGTTGCCTAACCTCACTTTACGTCGCAAAATAGCTCCCTTATGTCTATTTCATAAGACATACCATACTAATTCATTGCTTCACAACCGACTGCTGAATCATCCGGCCTACATTTCGTCACCCATTGATCATATGTATAAAGTAGACATTCTAAAATGTAACACTAATACAGTTCGAGAGTCAGTCACTACGAAAACATCAGTGGATTGGAACCACCTCCCCGCATCTATCGTAGCAATTGTTCCTGACCACTTTTTAGAACTGCCACAAATAATTTATACAGCTCAGATTGAGCTGCAAAGTGTACTACTGCCACTAACCCCCACTTTTCTCTGTAATGCCGATGGCCTTGAGGGTATTTTAAATAAATAAAAAAATTAATGCTCCTCCGCAATCAGTGTTTTAGAGTGCAGCACTTAGGCGCCCGTTTTCGGCTTGAGCTTGTTCCGTCGCCGTCACCGTCGGCGTAACCGCGCGTTGCATTATGGGACGTTTCCCATAATGACGTCACACGTGACGTCACGTGTGCGTTACGAGGGTCGCGACTCACGAGGGGCGTCACCCTCTCGGCGTTACACGGCGCCTAAATTTGGCGGAAAATGTTCCGTTAAATTTAGTGGGGCAATTTCCCCGCTCAATTTAGAGGGAAATTTTCCCTCTAAATTTAGCATAAGCTTTTCCCGCTAAATTTAGCGGGAAAAGCTTATGCTTTTCCCGCTAAATTTGTTTCAGTAACATTTTAGATTTGTTTAAACATGAGAATGGGACGCGAGCGGTCGTTTGGTCATGGACCCCTCTTTGCGTCGCCTCGGCAAGAGGTGTCTCGTGTACTGACCTTCGCTCCCGTACCTTCGCCGAGAAATGTTCGCGCGTCGCGAGCATCAAGTTGCCGGTGGTCGTTGCCCACCTTCCTGGGTTTTCCAAACCGAGGGCAATGTCGTCCCGTATTGAAAAACGCAGTCGCGAGGATGCCGCCAACGTCGCTCTCATGACACCGCCAAAGTGGCAGCTAGGGGTGTCGCAAATTTTTGTCGAACCCTAGTCGAACCGGATTTTTAGGTCGAACTTTCGGGGTTCGACTGGTTCGAACCGGTTCGACGAACCTTTGACCTTTTAACCAGATTCGACCGGTTCGACCTTGTGGACAGTGTGGCCAGACCTTGATACAAGCATGTCTAGGTTTGCAGAATTTTTTTTTATACAAAGGGTTATTTTAATTTTATGAACAGTTGCATTTAAAATCAACTAATTCTAATCACTCAAAAAGTGAATAACTTATTGTTTTTGTACCGTATTAACTGAAATAACCAATCGGTGCTGTCCTTAATTTATTCCTTATCCTTCACCCTCCATTCCGAAGCCAACTAGAGCCTGTCGCGAATGCGCATAGCAGTCGAACCTGAGTCGAACCTTTGTCGAACTTTTCACCAAAAGGTCGAAAAAGTCGAACCTGGTCGAACTCGAACCTCGACCGCTTCGCGACATCCCTAGTGGCCGCAGCCGTTGTCTTGGGGGCCGCCATATTTGAACTGTGGCTTTAGCTTTGGGAGGTTGACTTTAGCCAACTCCTTTCACGAATCCTCCTTAGAAGAGCGCAAAGATTCTTTGCGTGCGCACGCAGTTTCCGAAAAATAGCGCACGCAAAGCGCTAAACTTGTTTAGCGTTCGGCGCATGCGCAGTGGCGGCGACGCTGTTCTTTGCGTACGCAAACTTTAGCGTGCTCTCAATGTCCTTGATAAGAACGCGGTATCGTCGCTAGCAGCTCACGAGCGAACTTCACGGCAACGTGGCGGGGCCCGGCGACAGCGTCGAAGTGGTCGGTCTTGGGACAATCCCGCTTGCTTCACCGACGTTCTGTCCAACGTGAACCATCGCCATTTTTGATCAACTCGCTCGCGCATTCCCCACCGCTCTCCAACACGTAAACGTCGAGTGGCGCGGGCGACCACGTGACCCTTCTCTCCTTTCTCGGCTTCTGACTGGTCGAACACACTGCAACGCTTTGGAAAGTTGAGCCAAACACCATGTAAGCCAATACTGGCAACTCTCGCGGATCGCGGGCGAAAAGTGATCGCAGCGCCCCTGGCGAGCTCGGAGTCTCCACAACGCATTGGTTTTGCCTATTTGCGTGCGGGGTGACCAATGAAAAACATTGTCACGGGTATTCGCTGCTTTGAATGTTAAAAAGTAAGTGCCACCTCATGAGTCAAGGACATTTTCTTCGCGTGGGAAAGGTGTTACAGCTTGTAGGCTGCAATTTTCGGGCTGTCTCGAAGAAAACACTCTGTCAGAACTGACGTAAGCCAGGCAAGACACGAATGTACCTTCGCCCTGTTCCTTAAAAATGGGCAATGTAAAAAAAATAATAGAACATAGCTTTGTTTTAACTTTACTGTTCAAATCGATCAATTCGTTTTGTCGTTGCAATTCCCATTTCTCATGAATGCATTTCTTAAAACAGTTTCGTCGAATAGGCGAGCTGGCTCATCCCGATCGTCTCCGGATGAAGAATCAAAAGGCAATTTTGAACCACGTACGTAACTGCGATGTCAGTATGCTCTGGAAGAAGTCGATTATACATATGCAAACAGTGTTGCCAACTTTTTTTGCGGGCGCCGCTAAATTGAGGTTAGAAAGTCACTATACAGTCGCTAGATTCGCCAGGAAGTCGCTAAAATATTCGCTGAATTCCCGAAAGCTTATTAAACCCTTTTAAAGTAAGTGAATCTCTAATAATCATATCTTAGGTATTTTGTGTTTCTCTGTCAGCCGGTCCTTCCCGAGATCAGTGTACTTGGTCCCAAGTTCACACCTGCAATATTTGCACTCGTCAACTTTTGTCCCACATTTCTTGGTCTTGCAAACCAGCCAGTTGCACAGCATAGGATCCTTGAGCCATTCATCTCTGAATTTCTGGCTGTACTTCACTTTCGGCATCTCAGCATCGAAACGCGAACCGAAGCTTTAGAATCCAAAACGATGCAGCGAGGCTAGCGAAGCGGTTGCACTCTTGGCTGGCGGTAGCAACGTTTGGCGGAGACCACGTGGGTGCGTGGGCGCGGGAGAGATGGTCTGCAGTGCTGAGAGTATTGACATTTCTTTTTAAGCGCGCCGCTAAATTGAGCATATATCCAAAGCAAACTCGGCTAGAGAAGCAAAAGGGTTTAGCCCGCGAGCATCTCTAAAATTGTTCAAAATAACAAGATTACGGTTGAACACCAAAGTCGCTAGCCGCTAAATTAAGAAAATCCGTCGCTAAATGTATAGAAAATCGCTAAATCTAGCGACAAAATCGCAAAAATGGCAACACTGTATGCAAATCTGACGCTATTATTAAAACTATACATGCCTTGCACGTGACGTCATATGGCACCGTACCAGCCGCCATTGCTCCGTACCAGGTCCTTGTACGTAGCCTTCTGCGGCATACATTTGGCACCATCGAATCTGTTCTTCTCAGCAAGCCTTGACCAGAAAAACAAATTCAATGGTGTCAAATGTAGGCTGTAGAATTTACGGACACAGGAGAACGGTACGGAGCAATGGCGGCTGATGTGACGTCAATGCAAGGCATGTATAGTAGGTTACAAGTCAAGAGGGTAGCGGCAAATGCCCCTCAAAGGGAATCATATATCCCTCCGCCACCTCCGCATCCAATAGCGTCCCACCTTTCCGTGACGTCGCGGCCAACGCGCGAGGAGGGTCTTGCCTTTCTGTAGATATTTGCTTTATCTTTCGACTTTGACTTAGCATTGTGGAAGCCACGAGAGGGAGATTAGAGTCTTCCCCTCCGATCGAAACAAAGACGACTTTCGGGGATTAGCTTCCCCTTCCGATTGATACAGAGGCTGCTTTCAGGGGCTCGGTTCCGTCTCCGATGAATACAAAGGTCGCTTTCTTAAAAAGTGGGGGTCGGAGACAAGTTGGCACCACTCTGTGGCCATTATCTATCAATTGAAACGGAACAAGGAACGTTTCCAGTGAACTCTTCTTTCGATTGCGGAGGGATTTGAAACCGGCGCACCACGCTTGTGGGAGGAGCTTCTCCTACCTTCTTAACTTGTTACCGACTATAATAAAAGCGGAGTTAACAAAAAAGAAGCACCCGTTGGTCGGTCGTGCATTTCCGTCCATTTTTCAAAGTCTACTTGCTTTTTATGTTTGAGGCGACGTTACGTCGCCGCGGTCTTTCTTCCTCCTGCGTTTATGTTTTTTTTTCTTTTCTTTCTTGTGTTTACTTGACGTTCGAACCATCGCATATTTTGCTTTGCCTTGTTTGGTTTTGTTTTTACTTTCTTTCCTTCGCTTCGTCACACCGGTTCGTCTGCTACGCTAGGCCCGGACATCTGGAGGGCCGTCTGCAACTTTGATGTTATTGTGTTTTTTTTGTTTTTAATTTCTTTTTCACTGTCGTCTGTGATAACTTCCTATGTTAGCCTTCCATTGAGTTTTTGATCCGAAATCTTCATATGTACTTCTTGATACTTAATAAATATATTAAAAAGTGTAAGCTCGTTATACATTTCTATTCGGATTTTATTTGAGTACGTGGTCACGTCTGCTATGGGTCATCGTTGGTTGATCAACCGGCCGCCTTCGGGCATACAAGAGCACATACTTGGAGATGGCAGGCATGCCGTGTGCTGCTTACCACTGCAAAAACAAGTTTTTGTGATGTGGTCGAAAATCCTCCTTCCGCTTCCAATTAAACTGGAAGAGCTATCCAAGTCTGGCTTCAAAATCGCCACTGACGCCTCAACAGACGAATATTTCACCAAACAAGAGTTCAGCTGAAAACGCGCCTGAAACAAAGGCACGGTGTGCAAGGATTGCCTGGACATGTACGTCAACAAGTACTGGAATGTACTTTTGAACTGCTGCGCCTGCGCGAAGCGAGCAAACTAACAACCTGCCAAAGTCGCAGGGAAAAGAAATGCAAAAGCAAAAAAGGTCACACACTGCTAGCACGAAGCAGATTGCAGCGTGCGACTCTTTTTTGCCGGGCAGTGTGAGCTGGACTACGTTACTTCTTTCCTCTGTTTTGTTTCTAGTTCCTACCAACGCCGCGAAAGCAAATAAACAAACGTGTAACGTGCAACTAAAAAAAAAAAAGAAGTGATGCTTTTTTTTTTTTTAGTAGTTTCGTCGTGTTGTTTCTGCATTGTTTGTTCTGGACTCAACACCAACGGCGAGCAGCACCTGCTAATTTTCAATGCTCCTACCGACGCCCCGTGCGATCGTCGTCGTTGAAGGAGGTCTTTGCTGGGTGATTTGTATCTTTGTATCGTCTGCTAACTTCTTTGTTTCAATCGCCGTTGTTCGCAACTGTTCCCCATTTTTTCTTTTTCGTCTGGGATGGGAATTCTATTTTTCCTGCAAAGTTGGGAGAGTCTTTGCACGGTCATTTTTCTAGTTACTTTTTTGTTCTTTGTAATGCTGCGAGAGGCTGGTGTGCTTGCTCTGGTAATTTTAACATGTTCTTCGCGCACGTTTTAATAGTCACCTATAAACTGTAACCTCTTACGACGTAGTTCGAGTAGCTAAACGCCTTTTTCCCGCTTCCCAGATGCGCTTTAAACGCGTGTGACCCCCGTGAGTGGCGTTTGAGACATCTAAATAAACTGCTCTTATCTATGTTTATGCGCGCGTTGGTATTTGTTTGTCGTTCCAGTTGCAATCAGTGGACTCCGCTTTGCAAGTGGACTGGCCGTAATGAAATTGTTCTGCTCTTGGGCTGACGAAACGGGGCAAGCAAAGCTCGACGACGTCGCCGAGCCTATACTTTTCCATTGCGTCGTCTGCTTTCGTAGACTCCGAGTCCGCTAGAGGCGGCACTAGGCACTTTTAGTTGGGCGTACGCAGGAAGCTTGCGTACGCAACCTTCGGTGCGTTGCGTACGCAGCAAAGTGGCGCGTCCACGACACTTTTAGTTCGACGCGTTTGACGTGCGTTAGCGTTCTTCCAACTGGATATATAAAACAGACCCGCAGATGCTTTATAGTGTATTTTAGCGCCATCTAGCGCTAGAGGAAAGAACTGTTTTTTCAATCTTTCAAGTATACGCCTCGCAAGTGGGCTCATTTTCGTCTTCTGCGCATGAGAAAGGAAGTAGCGGTGACGTCAGAACGCCGGGCCCTGATTGGCTGATCGCGGTCCCCTATCTGGGCGTCGTCTGCTCCTTTGCAACAACGTCTGCTCGCAACGTCGTCTGCGTCTGTCTTACCTTTTCTGCGACTTTCGGAAGTGCAGGTCTTTACGAGCGAGCTCGACTTCGCCTTTCAGAGAAGGCAGACGAAATAACTCAAGCGGTTCGTTGTTTTTGTCGAACAACTAGCAGACGCGCATCAAGGAGGAAGTCAAAGTACTCACTGGCGAGGTGTCCCGAGACGCCGAGGTTTGTTTGCTAAGAACCGAGAGTGAGCGTGTTAGTGTCCGCAAGTTCCCTCCCAAATACTTTTTCCCCCCTTTCGTGTGCGGCAAGACTCCTCATTCTTTAACGGCGTCGGCGGGTTGGCGCAGTTAACGTCGTCTGCTTTACGTCTGCTAGTCAAAGCGATGGCTTCTTTACCTTTCCTGCGCCTGTCGGATATTCACCGCTTTTTCACCGGCGGAGTCACCGTTGCCTCGGAAAACAAGGAGATGACAAGAGGAAGAGATTGACATCTTAATCTAAAATTGAGGTCAGTGATCACAGTATAATACGGGAAGGGTTCACAAGGGTCGCGCGGGTACATTCCATTCAGCACGCCAGCCGGTCGTGGGCAGACGGTCACCGAGTCGGAGTGGCTGCTAGGCCTATCTGCCGAGTTCGCTTGGTCGGTGTCGGTGGAATCGTGGTCGTTGGAGCTTTTCCCGGGTGTTTGTGGATCCAGCGTTCTTGTTCGTCGTGGTCTGGTTCAAGTACTTTTTACTTTTTCTTGCTGCTTGAAGTCGGGACGCGAGAGAAGCGCACGTAGAAAAATAAACGTCCGTTGGTCGTCGCGACCGCGACGCTGTCGGCCATGCTGATTTGATCGTAACAAGTGCGTAGCTTCGGAGCTGTCGTAGGATTTTGTCGTAACCTGCGCAAAACTTACGAAAATTTCGGTTCGTGAATACGAATTTGTTTTTAAGTTTTGTCTTACGCATATTTTTGGCGT
>JAZHYW010057431.1:0-14676 GCA_037355805.1 Ixodes ricinus | reverse complement strand
TCAGGCCTCCCAAGATCATCTTTCAATATTTGTGATTTTTTCATTAAAAAGGTGAGTTCTGCGTTGTCTTTGTTACCCGTGACACCGTGACGTGAGATTGAGGCGATGTTTCAGAGTTCAGGTTCTCTTGTCTTGCGGGTGGTTGGAATCGCGAAGGCTGCTTTAACATCTGTGTTACATGGCGTTCGCCGGGAAACAGTGCGATCTTCCGGTTACCATAGTGACACGCAGAAGCCGTACCATCGTAAGTAGTCAGGTTGAAGTTTTGAGACGGGCGGTTCAATTTCAGTGAAAAGTGTCTAAACGGTGTTTATGAAGCTTGTGAACGATGGCTAAGTAACGAATATTTCCTAGCAAATATAGCAATGTATTCAGAGCTTCCATTTTAAAAGTATGGTCAATTAATGTTATAGGCTCCTCTTACAGTTTCTTTTAATTAAAGGAAGAAGATGCGATTTAGTGCTCCTTCCAGATTTAAATGCTGGTGTAAAAAAAAAAAAGTGAAGGAGTTGATTATTTAATATTTTTCAGTCAACGAGTATCGTTTCAGGGACTGTAATTGTATACATAATTAATCTAGTTGGCAATTGTTCGTTCAACAACGTTGATATCATTGTGACTTGATAGGTCGTTGTTCGAGTAGTACAATCGTTTATGGAAATCACAACTATATGTAAATTTTATTTACCTGCTTTGTTTTAAGAATATAAATAATATACGTCTAGCATTGCGGCTATTGAGGTGTTGCCTCCTTTTTAAAAAGCAATAAAACAAGACTTTATCAGCGACATTGCAGCTTTGAGCTGCATCGGCTGTGAGTCTCTGAATTGCAGGTGTGGATTTTTGTGTGCATGAGAAGAGACTGATCATATCGAGGCTTACACGTTACTCGACAGGAAATAAACTTTAAAGTGCTCCATGATTTATCGAATTGAATTACGAAAGTATAAGTTTACTCACCTGAAGTTCACATGCGAAGAAAGAGTGTCTCACGCCCTCACTACCATTCTTCGCCAAGCTTGATATCCGTAGCCTGAAACCAAGAAAGAAAAGGAACATAAGCCAACGCTTCTAGATGTCTATTCTACTGGAATAAGTTCTACCTCACTCAACGTTTTACCCAGCACTTTTGCAAATCACACAATGTCGTAAACGTATATTATGAAGCTTGCTACCAACATTTTCTCGGCTAGCCAGATGACTTTTCTTTTTACGCCTTTAACATTTGATGGGAACTCTGAACTATTTAACGCAAATGAACTAGGGGAACGTTCTAGAAATCTTGATTGAATCTTCGAATTCAGAATTTCAAAACGGCTGGCGTCTGACCATGCTTCTGCCGGGTTCATTGCAGCTAGTTTTGGTCGTGTGTGCGACAAGGTGGAAGAACGCACTCTTGCTAAAAAGGTGTCATCTTCATAGTTCGACGACTTACTTGGGGAAGGAACATATCCAAAGCGAACGCGAGACAAAGGAATAATAATTAAAAAATGACGGACAACACATACATTAAAAAAGACGGACACAAAAAAATGACGGCTGGCTGACACAGTCTTTAGTGCCCCTTTTTTGCATAGCATGCGCTTCAAGCGCTTCCCCTCGCAACCTGCTGCGAGGACGCAGCCCGGCAGCATTGCAGAGACTGTCTGTGCCAGCCCAGTTTTCGAAATAACAAGCTATCGTGGGGAGGGCCTCAGCGAAAAAGCTGCGAGGGAAGTCGCTTGAAGCTCGTGCTGATACAGGCTGGGCACTGAAGGCAGCGTCAGCCAGCCGTCAATTTTTCTGCATCGAAAGATGAGTGATTTTATTGACACGCGGTGATGAGTGACGTCACAGGGTGATTCACCGTTGCCGCAATCCGATTTGGTTTTGCTTAGCTCTTTTAAATAAATCTTCAGGCTGAGAGTAAGCGCTAGTCCCGTCAGTAGTGTCACTGATGCGGCCGCGCCACTATCACTCTGATAACCACCAACAAGACACCGTCTCGCCTTCTTCTTTGTCCTTTGTCTTTCTTCGCGCCTTTTTTATTTGCTAAAGGAGTTCTCTCCATAACCGCGCATACATAGCGCTCGCTAAACCAATATGGAATGGAATATACTTTGCGCACGCCATCATGAAGCCATAAAAAGACCGCGCATTATGAATCTCATACGCCATTGAGAGAAATCACCATCTGCAGGCTGTCATTTTCGTCCCTGAACTCCGGCACGAGCTCTAAGCTTGCGCGGTTGCTCGTTTCGGCGAAATATCGAACTCCTCGCATGCGTCCAGAGTACAAGGACTCGGCAGGTATGTTGTCCGAGGGTGCGCGCTGGAAAACGAGAGCATATGGGAAAGAGCCTCTTTCGAATAGCCCTTCACTTGTCTCAGATCGAATCACACGCCTAGAAAACATACCCACATAAACGCAAATGCATTTCACAACAACAACAAAGCAGTTAAAACCTACTCCCAAAACACAGATATGGCGAAACTCGACTCTGCAACGTGGACCGGAAGTTTGAGACCGTGCCTAAACTTCCGGTGGCGTCGGCATTCTCCACTTAATTAACGGGTCCGTCTATTTCAATGGGGCCGGGACTCGCGGCGGCGGTTTAACTCGATCCCGATAAGGGAATTCCGGGAACAAATTATTGCGGCTGCACACCAGCGCTCGACAAAGGGGGAACGTGTTCGTCCCCAATACGCCGCACTAAAATTTAAGAAAAAAAGGTTAGGGGCTGTTTATAGTAACGCCGCTCATAGCCATACCTGGCGCAGTGTACTGCCATATTGATTGCCGCCGTATATATCCCAAATCTGAGGCCGAAAAAAAAAAAGTAGGCCAGTAGTGGGCCATTTCGGTCATCGACTTCCTGCACGAGGCGATCTTTGTCATCTTTGTCCTAAACACGAAGGGCTATGAAACACCATTCTGAGCACGCACCGTTGCTCCCTTGTATAGAGCAGAGAGATTTGTAGAGAATCGTTTTTGCACACCCGACAAGTTTCGATGGGCCTTTCGATAAGAACTGCGCATGCTTTACCACATGAAAGACGCGCATGTGTGGCAGTTCACATATCAGTCGGCCGATCGTGCCGTATCGGATGTGTAAAAGCGGTTTCCCGTCCCAGTGACTCAGCATATTTTGACTGGGTGACAATGGCTGGAAAGGTGTATAAGTAAAGTTTGTGCTAGTCAAAATTAAAACAAAACAAACAAACTGAGCCTGTTTATTGAAGAAGCACTGGGAACGGTATAGAGTAATAAAAATTAAAAAAACTATTTTTCGAGTCAGCTGGCTTTACAATCAATGCCGTCTATACAGTAATGCCACGTTCGGTGCGACAAGAAAGATTAACAAATCTTTAACTTTAAAAAATAAACCTGAGAACTCAAAACAATATAAAGAAAAGACGCTCTATACTCTATTTGTGCTAACTCGTTCAACAGTGACAGCAAACGGCCATGGCGAACCGATCAATGTGTCAGAGCGTTGCGTGTGGCAACCAGACAAGCACGCTTTACTGACATAGAAAGCAACCAAATTTAGTTACTTCAAGTACTGTACTGGTTATGGACATTTAAAGGAGAGGCGTCTTACATTTAATCTGTCGCAGATGATTACTCAACCTACCAGATCAACCCAAAGAACAAGTCATATTTTGGATCTATGCCTCACTACTGACACTACACTTGTTAAAAATATAACATACCACCCACCCATTAGTGACCATGACGTAATTCATTTCAACATTGAATTTGAAACTCAGCGGAAATCACCATATTTTAAAACCATTAAAGACTATAATAAAGCTAATTACTCCGCAATTAACAATGAGCTTGAAATATTTTTCGATAGTTTTCAGTGTGGCTGTATGAGCAGGACAGTCGATGAAAACTGGATTCTCTTCAGAAATAAACTCGCACACCTTGCCGACACTTACATCCCATCAATAAACATAACTTGTGACAAATCAAATCCCTGGTTCACAAAAACGCTTAACCAACTTAACAGAAAAAAGAAAAGACTATTTAGCCGTGCCAAACAACTGACTACCGATCTCGCTTGGAAACAGTACAATGATATTGCTAAAATTTATAAGAAATCTATTACAGAGGCGAAGGCAAAATTCTTTAACAATGACTTAGTAAACATTCTTCGCAATAAACCTAAAAAGTTCTGGGAGGTAATTAATCCAAAAACGTCTAAACCTGTACAACTAATGAGCGATGATCGGTTGCCATTATCGGATGAAGAAAGCGCCAACTGTCTTAACCACTATTTCACCTCAGTCTTTACCACAGATGACCACAGTAGCATGCCTCATCTTAACAACGCATATCACACTCCCATGGCTACCATTGAAATAACGTATGCAGGTATCATAAGCTCTATAGAAAGGTTACAGTTGTCGTCCAGTTCTGGGGACGACAAAATTAATTCCAAATTACTGAAAAACACTAAATTACACTCAGCTCGTTTTCTGTTAATTATCTTCCAACAATCTTTGTCTTCTGGCGAGCTTCCTACAGATTGGAAAATTGGCAGAGTGGTCCCCATACACAAATCGGGGGATCGAACTTCACCATCAAATTATCGTCCTATATCTCTAACCAGTGTCCCGTGCAAGCTACTTGAGCACATAATATATTCAAATGTCATGAAGCATTTCGAAAATAACCTCATCCTCTTTTCAAACCAGCACGGGTTCAGACAATCATATTCTTGCGAAACACAACTTGTACAACTTGTTCATGAAATACACAGTAACATCGATAATAACATACAGACAGACGCCATATTCATTGATTTTTCTAAAGCATTCGATAAGGTATCCCACAGTTTACTCATGCTCAAGCTAAATCAACTTCACATTCATCCACTCGTAACATCATGGATAGGACAATTTTTAACCAATCGTACTCAGCATACTGTGATTAACAACCAGTCGTCAGCTTATTCTCCTGTATCATCCGGAGTCCCCCAGGGCAGTGTTCTCGGACCTCTGCTTTTTTAACATTTGTAAATGACCTACCAGATCGCATAACATCCTGTATTCGACTTTTTGCTGATGACTGCGTAATTTACCGATCTGTATCTAACCTGAACGATAACATAACCCTACAAGCTGACCTTAACCTAATAGCCGACTGGTGTAAACAGTGGAAAATGACAATTAACTTTTCTAAAACAAATCTCGTTTCCTTCACGCGTGCTCATAGTCCTCTCTCTTTCACTTACACCATGTGCAGCCAGGTAATTACCAAGTGTCCATCTTACAAATATCTGGGTGTTCACTTATCTGACGATCTCTCATGGAACACGCATATAACACACGTCCTGTCTAATGCTAACCGCTCTCTTGGCTATCTTCGACGGAATCTAAAACTAGCACCATCATCAGTTAAACAACTAGCCTACACTACACTCGTAAGATCGCAACTTGAATACGCGTCATCCATCTGGTCCCCTTGGCAACATTCATTGATAACAAACATAGAGGCACTTCAAAATCGCGCAATCAGATTCATTTTTTCAGATTACTCACGAGACACCAGCATCACTTCTTTACGAATGAAAGCTAACCTTGATCTGCTCTCATCCAGAAGGAAATTATCACGCCTGTCTCTTTTTCACAAGATTTACTATCATAACCATGACATCAGAACTTCACTATTATCCCCAGCCACTCGCATATTTCCTCGCATTGATAACGTCTGTAAAGTTCGTCCAATTTTCGCCTCGTCAGTTTCGTTTCTTAACTCCACCTTGCCATTCACAATAACGGACTGGAATAGCCTGCCTAACAGTATCGTGACCCAGACAGATTATAATACATTCATATCCCAACTGACCATCCATCTGCATTTGCACTAATAGCAAAGTCAACTCGTGTTTATAGAAATGTTTTATTTGCGTATTTTTCTGTTTCATCAGCTGTTTTTCCCTAAAAATGTTTTGAGTGTTTCTTTTTTTTCCTGTTTTTGCTGCTTTATATAACAATGTTTTCCAGCATGTAACCCACTTTTTTGTTTGTTCCTTTATATAATGTTTCTTCAGCAGTTACTCCCACCTTGTGTAATGCCCGCAAGGGCCTTCAAGGTTTAATAAATGATGATGATGATGATATGAGCTAGGCCATAACGCGTTCCTTTCTCAGCACTCTAATTCTGTTATATTTCTGAAGCAGTAGCCGCCTTCCAGTATTGGTATCACCAGTAATTTAAACGCTTTTTAACGTATATTTACGACGATAACTCTGGCTATAATGACGTACCTTTTGCACATATTTGTATTGCTTATTTTGAGTTTTCTTTTCTCTCGAAATGCCTCGGTAAAGAGCAATACATTAAAAGTACATTTAGCATGAAAGTATACTTTTAGTGGGCCAAGCATACCGAGACTATCACTGAAGTGTACAAAAAGCGTACTTGTTGACAGTACTGAAGGTATACCTGTATAATACAAAACTGGTCCACGGACTTGGGCATACTTGATTTGTAATGAAACTATTATCAATGTACTAAAAATCAACCACTAAACTATTCTTATAATACACTTTTGTAAGTATTCCACATATGAGCTTTAAGCGAACTTTTAAATTTACTTTAAGGTAATTTGAAGTTTACGGAGTATGTTCACTAAGAGTAGTTGCGGGTAATTTTCTCGGACATCGATGTGTGGCTCGGGGTATGTATACGTCTATAGAGTCGGGGGACAGGGGAACGTTGCTGGTTTCTGGAGGGCTGGTCGTCGGTGAGCGAGGACTCGGGAGAGGGACGGCAAAGAGAGTCTTGCGTTCGATAATAAACTTAAAAAAAAACAACATTTACTGGAACTTTCGATATAGTACAATGAAGGCGAGCGCCCCTTGAACGAACATTCACCACTTCGAAGCTAACGGGCTTTATGAACTGCAGCGATTCGTGCTGAATCTCTTGTTTTCGTTCGTTTTCATGCCTGCTTTGAAATATTCAAAGCAGGTACATATAGCTGCGTCAGCAAAACGTCTGTTCATCTGCACTAAAAAATCCAGCTCCTTAGTTTTCATGAACTGTAGGTTCACGTAAAGTCCCTAGATAAGAGCTTCCTACAAGTAGCGACATTCTTTGAAGCGCCGACTGCGTGACGGTGCAAGTTTTAGGAAGCGAATGGCGGCACACAGCAGAGGTTTGAACTGAATGCCACCATTTGCTTCCAGCGGAATGTGCTTTGTAATTTGTATTGGTTGTCGTTACTTGTAAAATGAAGTATCAATAGACTTTAGGTTCACGTGCTACTCCTTTTTTTTTAGCTTGTCACTCCCGCCTGCTGCCTTGAGGTTTTTATCTTGTTACGCTTAAGTGTGTTTTTTTTAAATAATTTTTGATGGTGGTTGTTGTTGTTGGTTTCTGCGTGTTTCTTCAAATAAACTCTTCAGTTGTCAGACTGCACTCGTCCAGTCCACTTCTTCTAGTCGTATTTGTGTTTGTGGCGGTGTTTCCTCGATCTAGTCATAAATCAACTCGCCTGCATCGCCACCCTAATATGATTACATGTACTAAGTACAAATAAGTAAATTCTTTGTGCATTCTTCTTTTAGCGACGGAACTTAGGTGGGGTACGTGCGCTGGGTACTTTAGGTTGGCTTAGTTATGCTGTGCACTTTGTTCTCCGGAAGTAATTAAATATCGTAGCCGGTTACTCTATCAGGAAGTAAAAACAATACGATAGTCGTTCCTTTTTTTTTAAACGGAACATCGTTACGTGAAAGGTAACTAAGATACATGTAACGTGTTACTTCTAACGCGTTACGTCTGATGAGAACCAGGGGCGGATCCAGAACTCCGTTTTGGTGGGGGGGGGCGGAAAATTTTTAAGGATACTATTCCCATTCTTTTTTGTGCAAGGGTGGTCCACCCATGTCAAATAGCCCTCCGAGAAGAGGAGAGGGAGGGGGTCGACTTTGTTTGGCAAGGGCGGCCGCCCGCCGCCCCCTCCCCCTCCCCCTTGGATCCGCCACTGGTGAGAACATACCACAAAAGTGCACTTCTGGTGTCAGCTGTCACGTGATTAACTCGATCGCTCCATATTTGATTCAGGGGCTTTGTAGCGCTTGTTATTTGATATAAAAGTGGCGCCTTCCTTCGGAACAATAATTTGCTCAATGTATTTCGTCGCCACAGAAGTTACCACAGCTCGACGCTCGCCAACAGCGACTGCGTGAACTACACAAAAGAAATCCAAAACACACATAAACATACATCCAACTTCCGGTTTGCGGTACTCGGAGACCGGAAGTGGCGCACCACACCGCTGCAACAACGTTGCCAAACTAAATAAAAAATAAATAAAGGTAATAATGAGCCTGGAAGCGTCAGCGCGAACGCAAACTCTTTGGCGCGCGTCACGTGCCATCTCCGTCAACACGATCCAGCCAAACACTAGCGGCGGCTCCAAACGCACAACTCATCTCGCCGTCTTACTAATTACACGTGGAGCCAACAAGTTAATGAGATGCGGGGCGCCATGCGGCACAAATGAGTTTCCTCCTCTCCATCCTTCTCAATCTTCCTCTCGCTCTCCAAGCGCTCACGCCCTGCAACGCCTAGAGAAAGAACAGTGCACGGCGGCGTCGACAGTCGGTGCCGAGGTGGCCGAGAAGAAAAAAAATGGACGAGCAAAACTAGGTTTAACAACGGTGCTGGGAAGGGAGATAAAGGATTGAGCGAGCTCCAAATGAGGGCTGGTCTGATAGCCGCAGTTGCGTAGCTTGAGCCTAAATGGTGAGGGCGGCTGGTTGGTTTAATAGGGCATACACACACACGCACAGACAAATAAAAATAAGAAGAAAAAAGGTGAAGGAAAAATATGGTCCGGGGTAGCAGATGAGGGGATGACGAAAATTCTGACACGCAGATTAAACGCTTAGGCAGATAAGCGATGTGGATGGGACCGTTTTGCGGCTTGAGTACCTCCCCGGCGACTGCACGGAGGGTGCCGGATATCAAACAGTTGTTTTAGGGTTTCCTGGAGGATGTTTTGTTAACGTGAAACGTTTATAGGCTAGGTTTTTTCAGATGAAGTGAAGCCCCCGAAAAAGCGTAACTGCAAATTTTTGTTTTTGTTTTGTTTGCTAGACTGGATTTTTTGTTGAAGTATGGTCTATTGAAACGGGAAAATATCTCTTACATAGATTGAATAAATATACACATCGTAAATGATAAAATTTATTTAAGTAGTATATACGTTATCACACCACTTGAGATTGTCTATGTGTTTACTATTCCCTCAAAGACCCGCAGCTCCTTTCAGGCATTATTAAGGGCATACAGTGCTTTATAAACCGTCTCCGCTTTCTCTCACAACACAACCACTGACGCCGGTCACAAGTTGTATTTTGAGATTATTCCGATCAAACATATTGATCGGCATTAATATGATTGGTCGGCTTAAAGATTTTTTCAGAGGCTGAACCTTTCAATAGTGATCAGTTCGCGGGTAAATGTACTCTGCGGATTGCGCAAACGGATGAAGCACGAATTCCGGTTTGGGCACGATAAATTGAAGTCAAGATGCTCGAGACGGAGATTATATAAACATGCTGATAAAGTTGTTTTCACTATGGCGCTAGTATAGTCACTCAAAGATTAATGCGGTACGGAAACTATTTTTTTTGCACTTATTTCTTTGATTAGATGTGGTCTATGTTGTGGCGGCAGCCCGGAAGCACTAGTCTACAATCGCGTTCCTGGCCTCGCCGGCAGAAAAGTTGAGAAAACTAATTTTAAAACGAATTCATAGATTTCAAGATTGCGCCTGGTGGCGGCCTGTGAAGCTCCGTTGGAATGCCGCCAGCTCATGGGCCTCTAAGAAGCAGCGCCAGCTCGCGGCCGAATGACTCTCTCAGGGAGTTTCTTAGTCCGGAATGTGACCTGGCGGAGAACGCTAACGAGATTACAACGTAGTATATGTGCAAGCTTTCACAGTGCTTCCGCAACGTGCATTTCCCACCATCAAGATCTCCGCTCTTTGCAGGCGTCAGGCAGGAGCTTGATCTGAGGATGTAGGGACCCCTAGCTGCCAGGCCAACCATACTGCCCCCCCCCCAACCGCATGAGTATACGCTGTGAATTATGCTTTGTTCACGCTACGGACGCAACGCACGGATCTTTCATAAGACACGCAAACCTTAAGCGCAAGATACGGGACGAGTTCGTTCAGGGTTGCTTGTAGTCTGAACTAGAGCCACTGAATGAGCTGCGCTTGGAGTATCGGCATTCCGTTCCCCGCCATTTTGTGGGCGCCGCCATTTTGGTACTTCTGCAGGGCAGACGCAACTGCCGATCGTCATGATTCAGAAGTGCGACTTTCTCAGCATTATAGATTCGGTGTTAGGAAGCGCATGTAATATTGCTTTGCTTTGTCGCGAACTGTTTAAACATTTGGAAGGACGGAAGAGCGTTTTTTGTAATTTTAAATAAAGCTTCAGATAACTGGCAACCATACTTTTAAGCCACAATATGGCCAAGTGTCGTTACTCTGAAGCGTAGCTTATTTAGTGGCACTATAGCCTGACCGAAATTGTTTCGCTTCTTGCGCTTACTTTTACGTCTGTTATGAAAGATCGGCGCGTTGAGTCCGTAGTGTGAACATAACATAACGCGCTCAAATATATCACCCAGCGAATACTTTACATAAATAGCATGGAGGTGTCGCCAGTGCTGGGTATTGACGGTTATTTCTAGTTCCGGCGAGCTGCGGTGTGAGACTTACACGCGTGAACCGAACGCAAACGCTCAGTGGCACATAAAACACCGGTATGGCCGCAAATGACGCTGCTTGCGGGCCATCTGCATAGGCCATAGGGCGTACAGTCCTCGGAGATTACTACTAGGCGAGGTTGTCACGCGCTGACGCCACCAAGCGGCAAAGCTCGCAATTACAGTACGTTTGGACGTGCAGAGGCACTTGACGTCACGAGCGCGATACTCATTGCGCTTCCCGCTACCTGACTTTGAATCTAGGGGTAGAGATCTCGCGGCCACGTCATTTCGTTTCCGTACCCTTTATAAGGAATGAAGAGCATATACTCTGTACTGTGTGGTTCACCCGTCGTGCATCGGGGCATTCGTTCTACGGCATTATCATCGCCTAACTTTTCTTGAGCTCCCAGCAGCTATAGAAGGTAAACAGGGAAAGCATCACACAACGCTAAAGAAACATTAATACCAATATGTGGTGATTCATCGCTAAAATAAATTCCATATTATTATTTTTTTATTCTCTAAGTAAAGAAGATGCTCAGCGCTTAAGGTGTATCTTACAGCTAGAGTAAACACACAATGAGTCGCCAATACTCCAGGGCTTCCCTAGCGGCACTAAATGTCACCAAGCGTTTTATGTCCCAATATAGTAAAGCGAATACATTCATAACAAAACGTTCTCAATATTGACAAATAAAAAAATTGTTCGGAGAATTGTTTTTAAGTTTAAAAATAGAATTGGTCCCAAACCTACATTATATATAAAGCGCGTTCAAAGCGCAGAAGGTGCGCGACTTCATTGAAAGTGCTGTCAAAACCAGCAATGCGTGCCGGGATCGAGAAACCCCGTCGTGACCACGATGTTTCTTTTTGTTTTGTTTTTAGTATTTAAAAGTTTTTGAGATTCGAAGGATGAACCGCGAGCTCATTCTTAAAATAAAATGAACCGCAAGCTAATGGAATACATTTCCGTAATATACGCGCCCTCAACATGATAGTCGTTTGTAGAAAAAAGGGGTTATCTTTTTTAAGCAAAAAATAATAAAAAACAGCGTTGTCCCTAAATGAAATAGAATTATTAAGACACTAAAAAAAATCTTTGTTGTGTCTGCCTCTTCGTTCTATATCTTGCGCGGTTCGTTTTTATTAGACAAAGTCGCGTGGGTTTACGATGACGCCTCATAGTACAATATCTGTGAATTGTCCATGAAAACTTGTTAGATATTACAGTTATGCGGAGCAAAAGTTTGTCTGCTTCTTCCCCAGGGTTGCAGTGAAGGTCAGAGCGCCGGTCTGTGATTGGCTCTGATTAGAAGGATATAGAGGGTAGACCTCAGTGCTAACTGTCTCAATTGGTCTAACCACTATCCGTCCAATCGGAGCCAATCAGAGTTTTGCGTTCTGACGTCACCGCATCCCACTCAACAAGCAGACCAACTTGCGCGCCGTATAACCTCTACCAACTCAGCAGACGCGCATGATCAGAATTACAGACGCCTTCCTCTTTCATAAACGGCGTGCTATTGGTACGTGTGGACAAAGAATGGGTATACATTCTTTGTCGTTTTTACAGCGGCGCTAAGGGCTAGTTCCTGCAGTATCGTGTCCGTCAGCAAACAAATAATGACACGAAACTCTGGACAGCAACCACCATCTATGAAAAATGGTGGTAACCAGACAACCGGCTTGCCGGTTGTCTGGCTGCCGCCGTCGTTCGTAGATGGCGGCAACCTTTCCAGCGTTTCCATTCTGGCTCGCCGACTTGGGGCCGAGCCATTACTTCATTCCCACCATAGTACAGCTTCGCTGGTCTTCCTTCTTCACCAGAGTGGAAAGGCGGAGAGTTTTTGCTATAGCTTCTTATCTTGGCCGTTGTGACGTTTCCAGAGCTTTGGATGGCTTCGTATCCCAGCCATTTTGATATACGCTTAACGGTAGTTTATTCCTGCGGTTCACGAAAAGGACGGCCCGATTCCGTCTCCCCCGACAAGTTGTATGTTATAAGCGTTCGCGTTTTCTAGCCTAGGCGGAGAAGAAATATGCGCGCTGGAGTTCAGAAGGAGGTTTCGATGTCGAAAACCGAGGGTCCCTCGAGTTGTGAATGCATGTATATTGTGCTTGGCTCCATTTTGAGATACGTTGCAACATCCGTCGAGACCGTTTGTCACTTTTCGCGCAGAAATGTGACATGCTGGTCTATTATAGATATCCCGGAGCTTGCGCATGTACAAGTGTGAGTGTGTGTGTCTGTCTCATGCAGTATTACCTACACATGAATCAAAAGCAAGGATAACAAAAATGACGCTGAAAAAAAAGACATATCCGAAACGTAGAGGGGGGGGGGGCGAGGAGAAGGAAAAGTACAACGCGAATACTACGGGCGTTGCGATTTACAGAACTGAAATATTGAAGACGCAGATAGCGAAGGGAACACGAATCAATATTGAAGAAACAAAACCACATCGAGGCAAAAATGAATGTGTAGCGAAGAAACAAAGAACGTGGATGGGGAGCTGCATGAACGAAAGGATAAAGATAAAGTTTGATGAGCGACAACATGACCACGGGTGGAACATCAATTACTCGTAACGTATACAAGCATCGTGCGGAACTAAATCATTAAAAAGACACGCTGCTGTCATACAGAAGTCTGCAACTTGTTTTGCTTTCGGAACTTTCCGAACATGTTGTAGAGGAGGTACCAATCGAAATATATATATATATTTTTCTTTTTTTTTTGCAGATACACCGGCTATGTTTGTCACGGAGAACATTGTTAGAACGTAAGTTAAAAGTAATATTGCACATCTTGAATACTAAATATTTGTATTAAAATACTTGTTCAAAAAACCGTTGAAGAGGATAGAGCACACATAATTTGTTTACCGAAGGAGATCAATGAATTTTTAATTGACACGTTAAAGACAATGTTTTCTGCATCTTGCAAAATGTTTTAATTACCTTTGGCCTACCTAAGAACAAATAGGCAGGGAAGACAATGGTACCATAGGTTTTTTTTTTTGTTCTACGTATACACACCATTTTTGTGTTTAAAAACTTACAGCCCTTTCTGTGATTTCCACAGCCTAGTACGCTTCTGTTTGATTTTGCCGTTATTTTGTATCCTTTCTTTTTAACTACGCAACAAAATGAAGAGGTCATTCATATAAACTTTAGACCCTAGAATCGCAGGAGGAACACGTAAAAGATGAAATGGGTGTTTCACGTTTTGTTATAAGTACCTCCTTTTAAATACGACGATGGCGTGGAAAAGTATTTGATTTTTATGGAACCATTCCACGTGAGACAAGGAAGTTTCTAAAATCTAAAATCTAAACCCTAAACCCTTGTCTAACAAAAAAAAAAAAGCACTTCAACTTTTTTTTTTACATTGCATTTTGAAGAAATTTGTTTTATGCGCAGGCTTGGGTGACCCGACCCATCCGTGTTCTTTTGTTTATTTATTCTTTCTTTCTCTTTTTATTTTTTTGTGCTCATGAACGCCACGAAAGTTACAAACGCCACAAAATATGGATTAAAAATGAAAGCCGTTTACAACTCCCTGTAACGGCGAATTAGAGCGCAGCTCTTGAGGAGGAGGATGGAAGGGTACTGACGGATAGGATGGAAGAGTACTGAGGGATAGGTGACTCCCTGAGGTCACGTGACATCAGGGGGTCACGTGATATCAGGGGTCACGTGACCTCGGGGGCAACCCTCATGACCCTCGTGAGGGTAACCCTCGTGACCCTCGTGAAAGTAACCCTCGTGAGGGTAACCCTAGTAACCCTTGTGAGGGTAAGCCTCGTGAGGGTAACCCTAGTAACCGTTGTGAGGGTAACCCTTGTGGCCCTCGTGAGGATAATTCTCATAACCCTCGTGAGGGTAACTTTCATAACCCTCGTGACCACTGATCTCAATGACAATTGCGGACGTCGACCAGCACG
>JAZHYW010057430.1:0-23888 GCA_037355805.1 Ixodes ricinus | reverse complement strand
AGAAACCGGCGGGTGGAAAGAAGGTTTCCACCACTTTTTCTGCATGCAGAATCTTTAATCTCTAGCCCTCACAGAGTTTATCTTTTCCACAAATATCCGTTCGAGAGCAAATAGACTTCGTAACCCCGCTCACTCTTTCTCTATCGTTCTTCTGGCCAATCAGAGAGGGAAGATGGCTTCTTTAAATGTATTAATTTCAGGACTAGCCGCGGTCTAAACAAACGCACAACGCAGTTTTGCAGCGACTGCTGCTTCCGATGGTACGCGTACAGGACGCCCACAAAGCTGCCCTATGTAGTTTTCCTCCCCGCCCGTTTGCTTTCAGTTGAAGAAACAATCATTTGGAAGTCGGTGTTCAGAAAACGTTTAGCTTGAAAAAAAGAAATCAACTTAAAACGATTTTTGAAGTATCAGATGTTTACAAATTGCATATGCCTTTACTTATCAGATCCCACGCACATGTCTCAAAGGACAAGACTAAACTTCTTTGCTACTTTTTTTCCACTTTCGCAACAGACATTTTGCAACAAGTAATTCCGACAAACGCAAGAGGTCCTCCCCATTTAGACAAAGCAGCCCCCTAAAATACACGGTTCGAGTTGCGAAAACGAGAAAGTTTATCCGAATCTTTATACCAAAAATAAATAGACATATATGTATAAAGAAATATACACGTATAAGATAAAACGCCCCCGATACGAAGCAGATCGCGGCTTACAGTGAGATTGCTGCAAGTCAAAAACGGCATCGCCTGCGAATTACCCATGGCTGTTTTAACGTATGGTCGATCTCACATCGTCGTACTTTAGAGATTTTTTTTTATATTTTATTTGCTCGGGGTGCCTGAGTCTTCGTTGATTCTTGTTGATTGCAGCGCCGACATCCCCCCGTTTGAGGGATTAGGAACGAGATTAGGGATAAAAAAAATACGCTCCTTTTTCTTCGTTCCCGTTCCAATCCTCGACTCTTTAGCAAGAACGCCCTTGTTTCTCCTACTTCCCGCGCGTGCGTCAGTATGCTAATTCGGTCTAGCACGCGCGCACGCACGTGCGATGAGGGAAAAGCAACCTTGTTCCGGGCATCTGCTGCCTCAGGCGTCCCTCCCTTTCCCCGACTCCCCAAAACGGAGCGAGATAGGGAAAAGCGCATCCCGCGCCTTTCCCTATATGCGCGACCGCCTTCCAAAACCCATTCGTTTTTCTGCGACCACCTTTCTGTATGTGCTGCCGCCGCTACTACAACTACTATGCAGCTATGTGAATATTTGTACGTGTAGTCCACTCCCAACTCCTTAGTTCAGGATTCCTTTCTTGTTTTTTTAGAGAGTTTTTTGCGCAAACGCTGTCTACCTTCAGCCGCCGCTTCCCTTTTTCCCGCACTTTCACGGAAGAGCAAAATCGATGTTTGATGACACTATCGAGGTGGATTCTTGCCTGTTTTTTTTTTTCTTCTTCTCTTTAGTCTGCGTCCTTGCTTATCTGTTTCTTTGGTTTTTGTTTGGGTGGCTTCGGATCTTCCTTTGGCTTCGGATAGGGAAAATGGGAGGGGAGTCGCCCTTATAGATAGAGACGTTCTCAAACGGTTCCGGTGGGTTTTGGTTTTAGTTTTTTTGGTTGTATATGGTTTTTATTGGGCTCGTAGAAGGAAAGGAGGGTTTTGATGAATGGTTTACGCCAACCCGAGTGGTTATCGGAGTCGGCGAACGACTTGGGGGGGCTGGGACGTGACGCGAGCGGACTTTGGCCGTTACATTTTTTATCGCTGTTTGTTTTCTTTTTGGTCGTTTGGTGTAGCTGTTTTAGTAGTCATATTGTTTCTTGTTTTAACTGCAAAGCTTAATGTTCTCGCACAGCTTGGAGGGATGCACGTATGCGTGGGTGCATGCGCTGTCTGTTCACGCTTTTGTTCACGATGTTGTAAACGCGTTACGCGGGCGCGACCTTTTTTTTTTTAATATTGCCATCGTCGCGGTGTTATGCTTTAAAGAGATTGGCCCATATGTCCCAATGTGTGTTGCGGAATCGGGAAAGCGACATACGAAAATTGTTGTAGCTAACAGCTATCCGTAATAAAGGTACGTTGAAAGTTGCGTAGCGAGTAACTACGGTTAGTTTATGGCAACTAACTTGCAGGCTGCACTTATGCATTGGTTGCGAGTCAGAATCCCCGATATTGCGTTTGACAGCGGCGAGTTTTCGTTGGTTGCATCCAGCGCGGAGCGCAAGTTCGTCTGCTTCTTGCAAATGGGTTTCGATGATGTCAGAGCGCCGAGCTCTTATTGGCTGATTGAAACAAAATAGGGGGTAGACCTCAAGGCATCTAGCGTTGAGGTCTAGCCACTATCCTTCCAAGCAAAGCCAATCAGAGCAAAGCGTCCTGCTGACGTCATCGCGACTCCTGCGCGATAAGCAGTCGACCTGCTTTCCGCATAGAAAGCGATACCAGTTTCATCAAATCCACTTCTACACCTGGTCTTTCATAGACCGCGGAAGTGATCATCGTAATATTACAGGTATCGTATACTCTTATACAAGTCATCGATAATCTCCTTGTTATAAAATTTACACTTAGCCTAGTCAGCTTCAATACGCTCACAGCGCAGGTAAGCAAATTGCGTTTCCAAAAAGAGTACTCGGTTCATCCACAGTACCCACACCTATAACTTCCAAAGCCCACACAATCGTCTCGAATCAAACCGGAATTCCGACAAACATCTATTCGAGCCGACCCATCGTCTCGAACGCACCCCACTTGATCTTGCCGTTCATCGCAGCCATTCCCCGAGGATGAAGTCACGTGTCAAGATCCCTCTTCCTGATTGGCTCGGGCTGTGCGTGCAACGTTTGCCCTCTTCCACTCTGTGCTTAACCAAACCGTATATCGACGACTCCGCGGCCGCACATGCAATCAAGCGGACGCGAGCCGGCGTGCTTTATCATCAGGCTTAACGACGTCTACGGGAGGGGGCCAAACTTGCCGACGCTGCAGAGGAACACCATGCACTGCGTGGCGGAAGCTCGCAGTGCTGACGCTGCCCAGAACCAAGCGGTGTAGTTAATACAGCGGTGATGCGTAAAAAAAAAAAAATAAAGCCAGGGTGAGCGCGGGCTTTGTTGTTCTCACTCCAGGTCCAGGTAATTCTGAGCGGACGGTAATCTTTTTACCCGTCGAGCAGGATAACAGCAGAAAGCGGAATCGTATAGGCGCGAAGGATATTCCGCGCTGGTTAGGTCAGATGATGTCGGATGTGGTTTCGTGAACATTGTGCACGCCGAATGTGAGTACACGCGTGGGGCATGTGCTTGTACACCGAAGAACACGTGAATCGATGTGTACCGCCATCAGGACAACACGAGCTGCCAGACTTGATCTGGACCTTTCGCAGATCCTGTGGTTCATGCAAGTTTCGTATTATTTCTCTAGTGGCGGAGTAGTTTGGAGATTGAGGCCTGAACTCTACGTTCCAGCCCTTGATTAATACCAGTGTTATTTAACTATAGAAAATAACAACCTGACACATTCCTTAGAGGTATGGCGTGCTGTTTGCGTTCATGTTGTCCACGATTCTGCTTGGTTCTTAGGTGAAAAGATTACCACTTTGCAATACGGTGTTTTGAATATATCTCGCATTTTTACAGTTTATAGTTCATTCCCTGCTGAACACACAAAGCACCATTCCCCTCAACTGCACTTTTCATAATGGCCTTTCGCACATATTAAAAATACACTGGTTTGACGGTTACTGACAGTAGACACTTGAATCAGAATCCATGACACGCTTATTCGTACAGGGTTCTCTTGTTGAACGCATTCATACGAAGCAAGGTTAGTTGGTGTTTTGTAAGCAGTCAACGCAAACAGTGTCTGAAGGCTGGCAAGAAGTATATGTTACGTTCAACTTTGTACTTTCTGAGTGAAGTAAAATCAATTTTTTCTAATGTATATTTACGTGGCATCGGTCGCGGGAGATTCGGAGAAAAAAATCTCTATTAATCATTCAAATACACGTTGTCTCGTAATGTAAAGAAATTTGCTGATAAAAAAAAAACTGTTAGAAAGTTATAAGAGCCACGTCTTTAGTCTTTGTAGTGTTTGGTTGCGATTGAAACTTTTAATAAAAAGATTGTCGACGAAGACAAAAACAAAATGAACAGTCGATACGTTTTCAACATAGGCTCGGATGGAAAGGTATGAAGAGAAATGCGCGGACCGGTGATGTTTGAGTAATTTGCTCCTAAAGTAATCCAAAGTACGTACGTAATTATTTGAGTTACAAATGGCCTGCGTGCCCTCTCCTACAAAATTTCGAGTAAAACTTTTAATGACTCCTTGCGCTTTGCTGCATCATACTACCATTTAAACTCAGAAGTCCTTTCCTGTGATTACCGACCTGCACGCGTTGCTACTTTATAAACGAGAAACAAATAATCAGCACACAACTAAAACAACAAAAAAAACAGCAAAACAAATTGGTTTTCTAAATTAATAAAACAGGAGTTATACGTCTAGTCACTAGCAGGCGAGCCAATTATACCCCAGGCCATTTTGCCATCCAGGCTTCGATCAATCACACACTACCCAATGTAAGCAATATAGAGTAAAAAGAAAAAAAAAGAAAAAAAGAAATGACAAAGAGAGGGCGACAA
This sequence comes from Ixodes ricinus, assembly GCA_037355805.1. Taxonomy (NCBI): domain Eukaryota; kingdom Metazoa; phylum Arthropoda; class Arachnida; order Ixodida; family Ixodidae; genus Ixodes; species Ixodes ricinus. Next base: position 19,242 of record JAZHYW010057430.1, on the reverse strand, counting down.
ATGAAACTGGCACCCAAAATTCAATCTATCCCCCGCAATTTTTCACGAAGCAAATAAAAATAAAAACGGCACCCCAACACGCGGGAAATCTCTCCCATTAAACTCGGGCAAACACAATACAGGCAACACGCGGAACATTCCCTATATTTCAGCCAGCACACTTTTCATAAAGTCGAACCTCCTACCTCCCCTTGCACTCCTTCGGAGTCGACCCTGTTCCTTAATCAACAAAGAACGTGTACAGATTTTAGGGGTCTATCCCTCAAGGAAACCCGAATATTTAAGGGAGAGAAAAGAAGATGGTGGCGGCGGGCTTGTCAGGGTTCAAGCGGCATGTTTTATTGGCCTCGGGGCCACGCTTTTTTTAAGGAAGAAAATATAGTGAAATCGGAAAGACGGGATACAAGGGAAAAAAATACGCATTCGTGATTTATGAATTTCACAATCATGTTTATATATACCTTCTTTTTTTACCGGGCATAGGATGCAGTTTATATTTTGGCAGGTTCCGTGCGTACCACTTAGCTCGTTCACTGTCCATCTTTATTTGTTGTGCAGTTGTTTTTATTGGGTGTGTTTGATTTACTAGTATAAAAAAATGTAAGGAGACTTGTAAGGTTAAACAAACAAAGAAGAGAGCGATGATTAGGTTGTTGGTAAAGATAGTTAGCGGACGTGATTTTATAAGTCAACTAGATGCTCGATGACGTAGCCAGCACGAACTTTTTTTTTTTTTTGTGCAACCTTAGGAAATGAGGTTAGGGTACTAGTTCAAATCCCATAAATTGGCGAGTGCCCAGATTCAAAAAAATGAATAAGAAACAAGTCAATTCTTTTTATCCATGGCAAGATCTCTACAGGCGTCCTGTCTATTTTTGTTTCATCTAATTGATACTTCTGATTTGAGTAAATCTTTGGAACTATGGAAAACTACATGGTAAGCTATTGACGTTTTTATAAATTCACACTCGTTTAACGTTTTGTTATTATTAAATTAAATTTCTATTGTAGGAAACAGCGCAAAAGTAAACTCACTCACACTGAAAACACACACACACCCAAAAAACGGTCACTCACGTCGCGCTGACGTGTAACTCATTTTGGATTTTCATCTTCTTCCTTTTCTTTTGGCCCGTATTAAAATCGTGATATCTCACTTCGTTGTCTTCTGTACAAAAGAAATAGCAATGTCTATCACACATTACCTCCGAGTGTCAAGATATAATAATTCTTTTTCATTAAGCGTCATGCATGAACTACTAACACATGTGTCACTATTTTTCATAATGTTACCTGCCTCAAGTATCTCGCGTGTTAATTGGTGATAGTTCTTTCCAATTACGGTGCTTTTTGAAGTCGGAGTGCACCCGCAGTCACGGCGGTGAATGCCCAAAAGTCCTGAGTTTGCTATTCGGGTGTTGTTGTTATGCTCGCTTAATCTGTCATTTATACATCTTCCAGTCTGTCCTATGTACTGTTTGCCGCATGAAAGGGGAAAGGAAGAAATCACTCCTTCTGAGCAAGGTAGTGTATGGGGTTCTATGCTCTTTAGTGCAGCCTGTATTAGTCTTTGGTAAGGCGTTAACTTTTTTTACATAGGCCTGAGAGTTTGATGGGGGCGGAAAAGACTACATCGACATTTGCGCGATTCCCAATCTTCATAAGGTTATGAAAAATTTTATGAATTTGGAGGATGGCTACCGGTCTTTCGTTATAGTGTATTTCTCGCGTGAATTGCAGGATGTGGTTTTACCTTTTTAATTTGTTTAAGGAGACTTTTGGTGACTGAAGTTAATAGATTTGAAGGATATCCCGCACTTAGTATATCCTAGATACTTGTCCTGCGAAGCTTGTTAGGCCTGAATGCGGGCAGGACTTAAAAATAGTTTTTTAAGCACTGATTGACTATGCCTCTCTCCATCAATTTAGAATGCGCCGAATTATAATTGAGGAGGGCTTTTTCCCATCTCGACCAACAGACAAGACGGGGCTGAAGAGCACAATTTTAGGTCCAGAAATCTTAAGGATCCTAGCTCTGGAAGTTCGAGTGTAATCTCCAAAAGGTTTAAACATGTTTTAAACTTGACGAGCACGTGGGGCACATGAATTGGGAGGTCATTTTTGTTGGTGTCCGCGAGTATCAAATAGTCATCAACGTAGCGAAACACCTTTAGCACAGTCAAGGAATCTTAGCTCTTTTGGAGCAGTCTGTCGTGGTATACTAGGAACAAATCACTGAGAATTGGCGCAATGCACGATCCGATGCAGACTCCCTTTCTTGAAGGTAGGTGTTACCGTTCCAAGACGCAAAGGTAGACCTGAGGTAAAACCTGAGCAAATCAAAGAAGTTGCTTTGGAAAAATCCTGGGGTGTTCTGGAAGGCTATGGCACCAAACGAGTCAATTGCTGTCTTCAACGCACTCTAAGAGGCGTATCTGAGGTAAAGTATAGTATATGTCGATCGAAAAGCCTGGTATTGGTTGGCACTGTGTTCACGTAGGAAGCTGATGACTTCATATGAGTCTTTTTACCAAAAAGGGGTCATCAACTGTTAATAAATTACGTTTGTTTTCCTTTCTAGTTCCTAATTCTCCTAAATAGAGAAAACAATCTTCGTTTACCTTAATGTTAGTTACGCCAGTCGAAATAGATTTATAAATGCTCGTTTATGAGTTGGTTTTTCACGCGATAACAACGATAATTTGCACATGCTGCCTCTTACGCCTATGACCCAATGAGATATTGATATCAGCGAAAGCGTGGCCCTTTATAACGATCGTTGAACGAATGGAAAATGGTTGGTATGCCGTGGGATGCCCCAAAAACCGGTCACATAATAGATAGGGTCAACAGAGTAACGATGTTAGCCAAAATTGGGTTCGCTTCAGCGAACGAATTAGCAGGCCGGCGGTCTAAAACAGCGGAAGCTCCAGAACCGCAGCTGTTTGTCGATAGTCCTAATTAGTTTGCGGCCATGTGCAACAGATGTACGTCGACCCACGCGAGGGCTTCGCCGCATAGCAGGAGCCGCTTTCATTAATTACGAAGTTGGAAGCGGCTTTAGAGCAGCAAATACCTCAATTAGGGGACCGAAGGAAGTTTGCACGAAAACATGGCCCCGACAAACAAGCCTTTCTGCAAATACCAGAGATAACGTGCGTGTGTTATCTTGCTTATTTGTGTGAATTTCCACAATCGGGAGTTTGTAGTGGGAAGTGATGGTCTCACTCAAGTTAAAATTGAAAAGTTTTTTTCTTCTCTCTGTGCGGACTTAACAAATACCTGTCGGAAAAAACAAAAACATTCTGGTTTAAAAAATAGTTTTAATTTTCTTGCATTCTTTTGCGAACCTTGTGCATAACCGTGTTCGTGTTAGAGCATGCATTCAACTAAGACTTTGACTACAGGCATTTAGTAGCCAATGATTACACTCATGTTCTGCCCTGGTGACAAGCTTGGTCAAAAGCTGTCCCTGCGCGTACATGTTCGACGCACTTACTTTTGAAGTATGTTTTCACATGGGCTAAATGGCGGCTAGAAGTTTGCCCAAGAGTTTAAAGAAAGGAAAAACGCAATTGTCCATAAATGCAGCGAAAACGTATCATGCTTGCTAGAATATAACGCCTAATTAAATGCAAAGCTTGATTGCACGTTAAATATTCACTTTGGAACAATTTCATATGCTAGATATTTATAAAAAAAAACATTTATTTTGTCTTGCGGTTTTCTTTTTTTCTTTTGCGACGCGTATTCGAATTTGTTTTATGTACTGCCTGCATAAGGTGTAAAACAAAGGTATTTTGTACATGAAAAGAGAAATTGGTGTTATATTTTATCTCTAATGTTCTATAATGCATTGAAATGCAGTATTTACGGTGCGATAGTTTCGATATTGTTTAAAAAATATTGAACCGTCGTTTCGAGAATTGAAAAACCTTAATTTTTATTAATTTCCCCGGTAGCTGGAGGGAAAAACTGGGTGCGAAGGTCACGTGGTGTAAATTTTCTTGCAAGAATTTGTGTGTGTGTGTGTGGGGGGGGGGTATTGCATTGATCTGTTACTTGTCGAAGCACGTGACGTCGATATTCCCGCTAAATTTAACGGCAAACTTAAGGTGCTTAGGTCACGTGACATCAATTTCTTCGCCAGATTATGCGGGGAAACTAAATTGGTGCAGAGATCACGTGACGTAAACGCCATGTTACGTCTAATTTCCGCTAAATTTAGAGGGAAATGAATTGGTGTATAGGTCACGTGGCGTCAGGTCAAGTGAGAACAATAGGCGTCACGTGACCTAAGCACCAATTTAGTTTTCTCGCTAAATTTGGCGAGAAACGCACTGGAAGGTGGACAAAATTTTTGGGATTGTGGCATCCCTTCAAAAGCATTTTATGCTTTTAAAAGCAGCGTACAGTGGTGCTTTACGAAGTAATAAAGAAGGCGAAATGAAAGTTACCCAGAACGTTTTGTAAGGAAATAAACATAAAATCTTTAAAAAAAATCGTTCAGCCTTTCCACTCTCGTGAAGAATGAAGACTCAGCGGAGCTGTACTCGATACACTGTGTGCTTCTTCTTCGTCGTCGTCTGTTTTTCGCGCTGTTTCCTACGATGAATTCCCACCAACGCGCCCAACTATCCATTCTTCTATTATAGCTGGAAAGGTTGCCGCCAACTACGAGCGACGGCGGAAACCATACTGGTTGTGTGCTTGCCGCCGTCGCTTATAGATGGCGGTAGCTGTCCAGGTAGGTTTGTGTCGACATACACGGACACGATCCTGGGGAACCTAGCCCTTAACAGCTCCGCTGTAAAAAACCTGCAAAGAAACGGGCCACTGCTCACCAATAAATCATCCTGTTATCTGATCTGCAAGGTGGCTATATTCACTCATCTACTTATATTTTGTTTTAGCTATGATGAACGTTTTTATCTATTTTTTTCTGTTTGGTTGAATTCACAAGTAGAGCAAAAGGCCGCTTTAAACATAAGGCCTCATATAATTCCACGTGTTCGGCATCCTCGGTTTGTTGATTTGCTCATGAACAGCGAAATCACCTTGATTGTTATGATCCCCTCATATTTTTCACCACATATCACGTCAGTTGATGTTTCAGGACCAAGAGAGAATGTTTAGTTAATTAGATGTACTGTCAGTTCAGTATTAATGTTACCAGTTCTAAAAAAAATAATTTTGAAGTGATATATCATTTTAACACAGTATAATTATCGCAAGAATTTGCTAGGAGAGGTACGCTAATTAGTGTACTGAAGAGGTTTTCGAGCATATAAAACCTAACAAATATCTTCCTGTTTTGCCGTCCTATTGTTATGTTAGAAAAAATTCAACTCTAATTTAAGAAGACTAAGACTTCAAACACCCGTCTGCCTAACCATGTCCGAGCCTTCATTATTCCACATCCATTATTCGACGACAGGATACCAATTGATTTCCCCCGTGTTCTTTTGCCGAGTAACAGACCTTTTTATAATCGGGGCTGTCAGGTTTTTGACACTTATGATGACACTCAGTTTGCCACGACGGATTAAAACGCACCAAAAACGTAAACTGACCGACCAAAAACGAAAATTTGAAATTACCAGCTTTGCGAAGACGACGAAGTGAAAAGCGCAAGTAGAAGAGAGTATATTTCTAAAAGACGACTGTATATAAAAAAAATGACATTACACGAAAATTGCTGACACGGGTTTTTCCCGACAACGATGAAATACCGGCGCGGCGGGGGTTCCCGCTGAACCGCAGTACCGAACACAAAATTGAGTAAGCAAATACAACAAATTGCGAGATCGCCTCAGCGCTCCTTCTTGTCTCAAAGCTTTGAATTTTTATTTTTATTTTTAAGGTTGAGCGAGGAACCGCGTGTCAGTTGACTGTCAAGTTTGCGTTAATTAAGTTTACGGAAGGGTCGTCTCGTATCCTCATCTCGAGCTCGCGTACGGAACGGAGAGTATAAGCTCGCTCGATATCGCGAGAAGTACGTTAAACAAAGAGAAACAAAAACAGAAAAAGAAAAGAAAACGTCGAATAAGAGTCCCGCTGGTGCAGCAAATTTTCATGATACAATTTTGTTTTTATATACGGAGGAATGGAGGAAGGATATTGTTACTCTGTTGGTTTGTTTTTGCTTTTGTCGTCAGGCCTCCCAAGATCTTCTTTCAATATTTTATGGACTTTTTCCCTAAAAAAAAAAAGAGAGTTCTGCGTTGTCTTTGTTACCCGTGACACCGTGACGTGAGATTGAGGCGTTTATGTTTCAGAGTTCAGGCTCTCTTGTCTTCGCAGGTGTGGTTGAACGGGTGAAGGCTGCTTTAAACATCTGTGTTACATGGCGTTCCGCCGGGAAACAGTGCGATCTTCCGGTTACCATAGCGACACGCAGAAGCCACTCATCGTAAGCAGTCGTATGAAATTGAAACGCAAGCGGTCCGCCTCAAAAAGTAAACGTTCAAACCAGGCTTATGAGGCTTTGTGAACGATAGCTAAGTAAATTTAATATTTCCGAAGTAAAATGATGCAATGTATTCAAAGTTTACATTGTAAAAGTATGGCCAATTGTACGTTATAGGCTCCTCTACAGTTATTTCTTTTTAAGTAGCAGAAGCGTAGAAGGATATGCTTTTTCTTTCTTTAAAATGCTCATTGTAAAAAAAAAAAAAAACGAACGAGTTGATAATATTTCTTGATAATATCCGAATTCAGGGACTGTAATTGCGGCTGCTCATACCACCCCAGTTACAATTGTTTGCTCCAACAACGTTGATACCATTGTGACCTGATAGGTCGTTGTTCGAGAAGTACAATCGTTTATAGAAATTTCACAACTATATATAAAATTTTATTCTACCAAGCTTTGTTTTAAGAATATAACATACGTCTAGCATTGCGGCTATTGGATTATGTTGCCTCCCTTTTAAGAAAGTAACAAAACAAGACTTATCAGCAACATTGCAGTTTTGAGCTTCATCGGTTGTGAGTTCTGAATTGCAGGTGTGGATTTTTGTTTATATGGAAGAGATTGATTATATCGAGGCTTACACGTTATTCGACAGAAAATAAACTTTGTGCTCGATGATTTATCGAATTGAATTACGAAAGTATAAGTTTACTCACCTGAAGTTCACATGCGAAGAAAGAGGTTCATGCCTTCACTACCATTCTTCACAAGCTTGATATCCTGTACCTGAAACCAAGAAGAAAAAGAAACATAAGCCAATGCTTCTAGATGTCTATTCTACTGAATAATTTCTACCTCACTCAACGTTTTACCCAGCACTTTTGCAAATCATACAATGTCATAAACATATATTATGATGCTACATCAATATTTTCTTGGCTTGCCAGATTACTTTCTTTTACGCCTTTAACATTTGATGGGAACTCTGAACTATTTAACGTAAATGAACTAGGGGAACGTTGTAGAAACTTTATTGAATCTTCGAATTAGAATTTTAAAAACGGCTGGCGTCTGAACATGTTTCTGTCAAGTTCATTGCAGCTAGTTTGGTCGTGTGTGAGACAAGGTGGAAGAACGTACTCTTGCTAAAAGATGTTACCTTCATAATTCGAGGACTACTTGGGGAAGGAATTTTTCCAAAGTGAACGCGAGACAAAGGAATAATAATTAAAAAATGACGGACAAAATAATTAAAAAAGACGGACAAAAAAAATGACGGCTGGCTGACACAGCCTTTAGTGCCCTCTTTTTTGATAGCATGCGCTTCAAGCACTTCCCTCGCAACCTGCTGTGAGGACGCAGCCTGGCAGCATTGCAGAGATTGTCTGTGCCAGCCCAATTTTCAATATACCGCTATGGTGGAGAGCGCTCATGAAAAAGCTGCGAGGGAAGTGCTTGAAGCTCAAGCTATAAGAAAAGGGCACTGAAGGCAGCGTCAGCCAGCCGTCACTTTTTCTGCATCCAAAAAATAGTGATTTTATTGACACGTGGTGACAGTGGCGGTCCTAAGGGGAGGCGAAGGGGGCGACCACCCCCCCCCAAATCGATCGCTTTTTATAATTTTTTTAATTTTAAAGCCAATATTTTTTTTATTTTATAGCCTATATTGCGAGCAAAGGTTTACATGTTGCGCATTTCAGACTAGCAAACAGTGGGACTAATAAAAAAAATCTTTATTCACAAAAAAGTTTGATGTCTCTTTTTTTGTTATTTAAGCAGCAATTTCGCACCCCCCCCCCCCTAAAACCGATTTCTGGGACCGCCACTGCGTGGTGATGAGTGACGTCACAGGGTGATTCGGTGTGTGTTGTTTATCCGATTTTGTTTGCTTTAGCTGTTTTTAAATAAATGTTCAGTTGAGAGTAAGCGCTAGTCCCGTTTGTAGTGTCATGATGCGGCCGCGCCACTATCACTCTGATAACCACCAACACGACACCGTTCGCCTTCTTCTTTGTCCTTGTCTTTGCTCGCGCTTTTTTATTTTATAAGGGAGTTATCTCCATAATCGCGCATACATAGTGCTCGCTAAGCCAAAATGAAATAAATATATTTTGCGCACGCCATCATGAAGCCATAAAAAGACCAGTGCATTATGAATCTCATACGCCATTGAGAGAAATCACCATCTGCAGGCTGTCATTTTCGTCCCTGAACTCCGGCACGAGTTCTAAGCTTGCGCGGTTGCTCGTTTCGGCGAAATATCGAACTCCTCGAATGCGTCCAGAGTACAAGGACTCGGCAGGTTGTTGTCCGAGGGTATGCGCCGGAACGATATATATATCGTTCCAGCGCATACCTAGTGTAGGGCTATTCTTTCGAATAGCCCTCCACTTGTCTCAGATGGAATCACACGCGTAGGAAACATACCCACATAAACGCAAATGCATTTCACAACAACAACAAAGCAGTTAAGCCTACTCCCAAAACACAGATATGGCGAAACTCGACTCTGCAACGTGGACCGGAAGTTTGAGACCGTGCCTAAACTTCCGGTGGCGTCGGCATTCTCCACTTTAATTAACGGGTCCGTCTATTTCAATGGGGGCCGGGACTCGCGGCGTCGGTTTAACTCGATCCCGATAAGGGAATTCCGGGAACAATTATTGCGGCTGCACAGCAGCGCTCGACAAAAGGGGAACGTGTTCGTCCCCAATACGACGCACTAAAATTTAAAGAAAAAAAAAAGGTTAGGGGGCTGTTTATAGTAACGCCGTTCATAGCCATACCTGGCGTAGTGTACTGCCATATTGATTGCCGCCGTATATATCCCAAATCTGAGGCCGAAAAAAAAAGTAGGCCAGTAGTGGGCCATTTCGGTCATCGACTTCCTGCACGAGGCGATCTTTGTCATCTTTGTCCTAAACACGAAGGGCTATGAAACACCCTTCTGAGCACGCACCGTTGCTCCCCTTTGTATAGAGCAGAGAGTTTTAGAAAATCGTTTTTGCACACCCGGCAAGGCACGATGGGCCTTCCGGTAAGAACTGCGCATGCTTTACCACAAAAGACGCGCATGTGTGGCAGTTCGTATACCGGTCGGCCGATCGTACCGTATCGGATGTGTAAAGGCGGTTTCCCGTCCCAGTGACTCAGCATATTTTGACTGGGTGACAACGGCTGGAAAGGTGTATAAGTCAAGTTTCGTGGTGTCAAAATTAAAACAAAAACAAACAAACTGAGCCTGTTTATTGAAGACGCACTGGGAACGGTATGGTTAATAAAATTTAAAACAAACTGTATTTTTCGAAGTCAGCTGGCTTTACAATCAATGCCATCTATACAGTAATGCCATGTTCTGTGCGACAAGAAAGATTAACGATTCTTGAACTTTCAAAAATAAAACTGAGAACTAAAAAAAAAAGAAACGAAGCTCTAGACTCTATTTGTGCATAACTCGTTCAACAGTGACAGCAAACGGCCATGGCGAACCGATCAATGTGTCAGAGCGTTGCACGTGGCAACCAGACGAGCACGCTTTACTGAAAGAAAGTAACTAAATTTAGTTAGTTGCTTCAAGGGTAACAGTACTGGTTATGGACATTTAATGTAGAGGCATTATATGAGCTGAGGCCATAACACGTTCCTTTCTCAGTACCCTGATTATGATCTATTTCTGAAGCAGTAGCCGCCTTCCAGTATTGGCATCACCAGTAATTTAAACGCTTTTTAACGTATATATACGACGATAACTCTGGCTATAATGACGTACCTTTTGCACAAATTTGTATTGCTTATTTTGAGTTTTCTTTTGCTCTCGAAACCCACGGTAAAGAGCAATACATTAAAAGCGCATTTAGAATAAAAGTATACTTTTAGTGGGGCAAGCACACCGAGAGTATAACTGAAGTATATAAAAAGCGTACTTGTAGGCAGCACTGAAGGTACACCTGTAAATACAAAACTGGTTCACTGACTTGGGTATACTTGATTTGTAATGAAACGACAATCAATGTACTAAAAATTAACCATTAAAGTATTCTTAAGTACACTTTTGTAAGTATGCCACATATAAGCTTTAAGCTCACTTTAAATTTGCTTTAAGGTAATTTGAAGTGTACGGAGTATGTATACACTAAGACTAGTTGCAGGTAATTTTCTCGGACATTGATGTGTGGCTCGGGGTATCTATACGTCTATAGAGTCGGGGGACAGGGGAACGTTGCTGGTTTCTGAAGGGCTGGTCGTCGGTGGCGAGGACTCAGGAGAGGGACGGCAAAGAGGTCTTGTGTTCGATGATAAACTTTAAAAACAACTTTACTGGAACTTTCGATAAGTACAATGAAGGCAAGCGCCCCTTGCACGAACATTCACCACTTCGAAGCTAACAGGCTATATGAATTGCAGTGATTCGTGCTGAATCTCTTGTTTCCGTTCGTTTTCATGCCTGGCTTGAAATATTAATAGCAGGTACATATAGCTGCGTCAGCAAGACGTCTGTTCATCTGCACTAAAAAATCCAGCTCCTTAGTTTTCATGGACTGTAGGTTCACGTAAAGTCCCTAGATAAGAGACTCCTACAAGTAGCGACATTCTTTGAAGCGCCGACTGCGTGACGGTGCAAGTTTTAGGAAGCAAATGGCGGCACACAGCAGAGGTTTGGACTGAATGCCGCCATTTGCTTCCAGCGGAATATGCTTTGTAATTTGTATTGGATGTCGTTACTTGTAAAATGAAGTATCAATGGACTTTAGGTTCACGTACTACTCCTTTTTTTTAGCTTGTCACTCCCGCCTGCTGCCTTGAGGTTTTTATCTTGTTACGCTTAAGTGTGTTTTTTTAAAATAATTTTCTATAATGGTTGTTGTTGTTGGTTTCTGCGTGTTTCTTCAAAAAACTTTCAGTTGTCAGACTGCACTCGTCCAGTCCACTTCTTCTAGTCGTATTTGTGTTTGTGGCGGTGTTTCCTCGATCTAGTCATAAATCAACCCGCCTGCATCGCCACCCTAATATGATTACATGTACTAAGTACAAAAAAGTAAATTGTTTCTGCATTTTTCTTTTTAGCGACGGAACTTTGGTGGGGTGCGTGCGCTGGGTACTTTAGGTTGGCTAGTTATGCTTTGCACTTTGTTCTCCGGAAGTAATTAAATATCGTAGCCGGTTACTCTATCGGAAGTAAAAACAATACGATAGTCGTTCCTTTTTTTTAAACGGAACATCGTTACGTGAAAGGTAACTAGATACATGTAACGCGTTACCTTTAACGCGCTACGTCTGATGAGAACCAGAGGCGGATCCAGAACTCCTTTTGGTGAAGGGGGGCGGAAAATTTTTAAGGATACTATCCATTCTTTTCTGTGCAAGGGTGGTCCACCCATGTCAAATAGCCCTCCGAGAAGGGGAGAGGGAGGGGGGTCAACTTTGTTTGGCAGAGGCGGCCGCCCCCGCCGCCCCCCCCCCCCCCCCTTGGATCCGCCACTGGTGAGAACATACCACAAAAGTGCACTTCTGGTGTCAGCTGTCACGTGATTAACTCGATCGCTCCATATTTAATTCAGGGGCTTTGTAGCGCTTGTTATTTGATACAAAAGTGGCGCCATCCTTCGGAACAATAATTTGCTCAATGTATTTCGTCGCCACAGAAGTTACCACAGCTCGACGCTCGCCAACAGCGACTGCGTGAACTACACAAAAGAAATCCAAAACACACATAAACATACATCCAACTTCCGGTTTGCGGTACTCGGAGACCGGAAGTGGCGCACCACACCGCTGCAACAACGTTGCCAAACTAAATAAAAAATAAATAAAGGTAATAATGAGCCTGGAAGCGTCAGGGCGAACGCAAACTCTTTGGCGCGCGTCACGTGCCATCTCCGTCAACACGATCCAGCCAAACACTAGCGGCGGCTCCAAACGCACAACTCATCTCGTCGTCTTACTAATTACACGTGGAGCCAACAAGTTAATGAGATGCGGGGCGCCATGCGGCACAAATGAGTTTCCTCCTCTCCATCCTTCTCAATCTTCCTCTCGCTCTCCAAGCGCTCACGCCCTGCAACGCCTAGAGAAAGAACAGTGCACGGCGGCGTCGACAGTTGGTGCCGAGGTGGCCGAGAAGAAAAAGAATGGACGAGCAAAACTAGGTTTAACAACGGGGCTGGGAAGGGAGATAAAGGATTGAGCGAGCTCCAAATGAGGGCTGGTCTGATAGCCGCAGTTGGGTAGCTTGAGCCTAAATGGTGAGGGCGGCTGGTTGGTTTAATAGGGCATACACACACACGCACAGACAAATAAAAATAAGAAGAAAAAAGGTGAAGGAAAAATATGGTCCGGGGTAGCAGATGAGGGGATGACGAAAATTCTGACACGCAGATTAAACGCTTAGGCAGATAAGCGATGTGGATGGGACCGTTTTGCGGCTTGAGTACCTCGCCGCGACTGCACGGAGGGTGCCGGATATCAAACAGTTGTTTTAGGGTTTCCTGGAGGATGTTTTGTTAACGTGAAACGTTTATAGGCTAGGTTTTTTCAGATGAAGTGAAGCCCCCGAAAAAGCTGTAACTGCGAATTTTTGTTTTTGTTTTGTTTGCTAGACCGGATTTTTTGTTGAAGTATGGTCTATTGAAACGGGGAAAAATCTCTTACATAGATTGAATAAATGTACACATCGTAAATGATAAAATTTATTTAAGTAGTATATACGTTATCACACCACTTGAGATTGTCTATGTGTTTACTATTCCCTCAAAGACCCGCAGCTCCTTTCAGGCATTATTAAGGGCATACAGTGCTTTATAAACCGTCTCCGCTTTCTCTCACAACACAACCACTGACGCCGGTCACAAGTTGTATTTTGAGATGATTCCGATCAAACATATTGATCGGAATCAATATGTTTGGTCGGCTTAAAAAGATTTTTTCAGAGGCTGAACCTTTCAATAGTGATCAGTTCGCGGGGAAATGTACTCTGCGGATTGCGCAAACGGTGAAGCACGAATTCCGGTTTGGGCACGTAAAATTGAAGTCAAGATGCTTGAGGCGGAGATTATATAGACATGCTGATAAAGTTGTTTTTACTATGGCGCTACTATAGTCACTCAAAGCTTAACGGGGTACGGAAACTATTTTTTTTGCACTTATTTCTTTGATTAGATGTGGTCTATGTTGTGGCGGTAGCCCAGAAACACTAGTCTACAATCGCGTTCCTGGCCTGCCGGCAGAAAAGTCGAGAAAACTAATTTTAAAACGAATTCATAGATTTCAAGATTGCGCCTGGTGGCGGCCTGTGAAGCTCCGTTGGAATGCCGCCAGCTCATGGGCCTCTAAGAAGCAGCGCCAGCTCGCGGCCGAATGACTCTCTCGGGGAGTTTCTTAGTCCGGAATGTGACCTGGCGGAGAACGCTAACGAGATTACAACGTTGTATATGTGCAAGCTTTCACAGTGCTTCCGGAACGTGCATTTCACACCATCAAGATCTCCGCTCTTTGCAGGCGTTAGGCAGGAGCTTGATCTGAGGATGTAGGGACCTCTAGCTGCCAGGCCAACCATACTGCCCCCCCCCACACCGCATGGTATACGCTGTGAACTATGCTTTGTTCACGCTACGGACGCAACGCTACAGATCTTTCATAAGACACGCAAACCTTAAGCGCAAGATACGGAACGAGTTCGTTCAGGGTTGCTTGTAGTCTGAACTAGAGCCACTGAATGAGCTGCGCTTGGAGTATCGGCATTCCGTTCCCCGCCATTTTGTGGGCGCCGCCATTTTGGTACTTCTGCAGGGCAGACGCAACTGCCGATCGTCATGATTCAGAAGTGCGACTTTCTCAGCATTATAGATTCGGTGTTAGGAAGCTCATGTAATATTGCTTTGCTTTGTCGCGAACTGTTTAAACATTTGTGGAGGACGGAAGAGCGTTTTTTGTGATTTTAAATAAAGCTTCAGATAACTGGCAACCATACTTTTAAGCCACAATATGGCCAAGTGTCGTTACTCTGAAGCGTAGCTTATTTAGTGGCACTATAGCCTGACCGAAATTGTTTCGCTTCTTGCGCTTACTTTTACGTCTGTTATGAAAGATCGGCGCGTTGAGTCCGTAGTGTGAACATAACATAACGCGCTCAAATATATCACCCAGCGAATACCTTACATAAATAGCATGGAGGTGTCGCCAGTGCTGGGTATTGACGGTTATTTCTAGTTCCGGCGAGCTGCGGTGTGAGACTTACACACGTGAACCGAACGCAAACGCTCATGGCACATAAAATACCGGTATGGCCGCAAATTACGCTGCTTGCGGGCCATCTGCATAGGCCATAGGGCGTACAGTCCTCGGAAATTACTACTAGGCGAGATTGTCACGCGCTGACGCCACCAAGCGGCAACGCTCGCAACTACAGTACGCTTGGACGTGCAGAGGCACTTGACGTCACGAGCGCGATACTCATTGCGCTTCCCGCTGCCTGACTTTGAATCTAGGGGTAGAGATCTCGCGGCCACGTCATTTCGTTTCCGTACCCCTTTATAAGGAATGAAGAACATATACTCTGTACTGTGTGGTTCACCCGTCGTGCATCGGGGCATTCGTTCTACGGCATTATCATCGCCTAGCTTTTCTTGAGCTCCCAGCAGCTATAGAAGGTAAACAGGGAAAGCATCACACAACGCTAAAGAAACATTAATACCAATATGTGGTGATTCATCGCTAAAATAAATTCCATATTAATTTTTATTTTTTTATTCTCTAAGTAAAGAAGATGCTCGCGCTTAAGGTGTATCTTACAGCTAGAGTAAACACACAATGAGTCGCCAATACTCCAGGGCTTCCCTAGCGGCACTAAATGTCACCAAGCGTTTTATGTCCCAATATAGTAAAGCGAATACATTCATAACAAAACGTTCTCAATATTGACAAAGATAAAAAAAATTGTTCGGAGAATTGTTTTTAAGTTTAAAAATAGAATTGGTCCTAAACCTACATTATATATAAAGCGCGTTCAAAGCGCAGAAGGTGCGCGACTTCATAAAGTGCTGTCAAAACCAGCAATGCGTGCCGGGATCGAGAAACCCCGTCGTGACCACGATGTTTCTTTTTGTTTTGTTTTTAGTATTTGAAAAGTTTTTGAGATTCGAAGGATGAACCGCGAGCTCATTCTTAAAATAAAATGAACCGCAAGCTAATGGAATACATTTCCGTAATATACGCGCCCTCAACATGATAGTCGTTTGTGAAAAAAGGAGTTATCTTTTTTAAGTAAAAAAAATAAAAAACAGCGTTTTCCCTAAATGAAATAGAATTATTAAGACACTAAAAAAATCTTTGTTGTGTCTGCCTCTTCGTTCTTATATCTTGCGCGGTTCGTTTTTATTAGACAAAGTCGCGTGGGTTTACGATGACGCCTCAAGTACAATATCTGTGAATTGTCCATGAAAACTTGTTAGATATTATAGTTATGCGGAGCGAAAGTTTGTCTACTTCTTCCCCAGGGTTGCAGTGAAGGTCAGAGCGCCGGTCTGTGATTGGCTCTGATTAGAAGGATATAGAGGGTAGACCTCAATGCTAACTGTCTCAATTGGTCTAACCACTATCCGTCCAATCGGAGCCAATCAGAGCTCTGCGTTCTGACGTCACCGCATTCCTGCTCAAGAAGCAGGCCAACTTGCGTGCCGTATAGCCCCTACCAACTCAGTAGACGCGCATGATCAGAATTACAGACGCCTTCCTCTTTCATAAACGGCGTGCTATTGGTATCTGTGGACAAAGAATGGGTACACATTCTTTGTCGTTTTTAAGCGGAACTGTTAAGGGCTGGTTTCCCGGCAGTATCGTGTCCGTCAGCAAACAAATAATGACACGAAACTCTGGACAGCAACCACCATCTATGAAAGATGGTGGTAACCAGACAACCGGCTTGCCGGTTGTCTGGCTGCCGCCGTCGTTCATAGATGGCGGCAACCTTTCCAGCGTTTCCATTCTGGCTCGCCGACTTGCGGCCGGCCATTACTTCATTCCCACCATAGTACAGCTTCGCTGGTCTTCCTTCTTCACCAGAGTGGAAAGGCGGAAAGTTTTTGCTATAGCTTCTTCTCTTGGCCGTTGTGAGTTTCCAGAGCTTTGGATGGCTTCGTATCCCAGCCATTTTGATATACGCTTAACGGTAGTTTATTCCTGCGGTTCACGAAAAGGACGGCCCGATTCCGTCTCCCCCGACAAGTTGTATGTTATAAGCGTTCGCGTTTTCTAGCCTAGGCGGAGAAGAAATATGCGCGCTCGAGTTCAAAAGGAGGTTTCGATGTCGAAAACCGAGGGTCCCTCGAGTTGTGAATGCATGTATATTGTGCTTGGCTCCATTTTGAGATACGTTGCAACATCCGTCGAGACGCGTTTGTCACTTTTCGCGCAGAAATGTGACATGCTGGTCTATTATAGATATCCCGGAGCTTGCGCATGTACAAGTGTGAGTGTGTGTGTCTGTCTCATGCAGTATTACCTACACATGAATCAAAAGAAGGATAACAAAAATGACGCTGAAAAAAACAGACATATCCGAAACGTAGAGGGAGGGGGGGGGGGGGCGAAGAGAAGAAAAAGTACAACGCGAATCCTACGGGCGTTGCGATTTACAGAACTGAAATATTGAAGACGCAGATAGCGAAGGGATCACGAATCAATATTGAAGAAACAAAACCACATCGAGGCAAAAATAAATGTGTAGCGAAGAAACAGAGAACGTGGATGGGGAATTGCATGAACGAAAGGATAAAGATAAAGTTTGATGGAGACAACATGACCACGGGTGGAACATCAATTACTCGTAACGTATACAAGCATCGTGCGGAACTAAATCATTACAAAAGCACGCTGCTGTCATACAGGAAGTCTGCAACTTGTTTTGCTTTCGGAACTTTCCGAACATGTTGTAAGGAGGTACCAATCGAAATGTATATATATATATATATATTTATATATATATATATACATCGACTATATATATGTATATATATAGATACATATGTATATATACATATAGTATATAAATATATATTTATTTGCAAATACATCTTGAATCTACTGAAATATTGTACGTAGGTTAAGAATACTTGTTCAAAAAACCGTTGAAGAGGATAGAGCACATAATTTGTTTACCGAAGAAGATCATTGTATTTTTAATTGACACGTTAAAGACATTGCTTTCTGCATCTTGCAAAATTTTTTAATTACCTTTGGCCTACCTAAATAACAAATAGGCAGGCAAGACAAGGTACCATAGGGTTTTTTTTGTTCTACGTATACACACCATTTTTGTGTTTAAAAACTTACAGCCCTTTCTGTGATTTCCACAGCCTAGTACGCTTCTGTTTGATTTTGTCGTTATTTTGTATCCTTTATTTTTAACTACGCAACAAAATGAAGAGGTCATTCATATAAACTTTAGATCCTAGAATCGCAGGAGGAACACGTAAAAGATGAAATGGGTGTTTCACGTTTTGTTATAAGTACCTCCTTTTAAATACGACGATGGCGTGGAAAAGTATTTGATTTTTATGGAACCATTCCACGTGAACAAGGAAGTTTCTAAAATCTAAATCTAAACCCTAAACCCTTGTCTAACAAAAAAAAAGCACTTCAACTTTTTTTTTTGCATTGCATTTTGAAGAAATTTGTTTTATGCGCAGGCTTAGGTGACCCGACCCATCCGTGTTCTTTTGTTTATTTATTCTTTCTTTCTCTTTTTATTTTTTTGTGCTCATGGACGCCACGAAAGTTACAAACGCCACAAAATATGGATTAAAAATGAAAGCCGTTTACAACTCCCTGTAACGGCGAATTAGAGCGCAGCTCTTGAGGAGGAGGATGGAAGGGTACTGACGGATAGGATGGAAGAGTACTGAGGGATAGGTGACTCCCTGAGGTCACGTGACATCAGGGGGTCACGTGATATCAGGGGTCACGTGACCTCAGGGGCAACCCTCATGACCCTCGTGAGGGTAACCCTCGTGACCCTCGTGAAAGTAACCCTCGTGAGGGTAACCCTAGTAACCCTTGTGAGGGTAAGCCTCGTGAGGGTCAACCTAGTAACCGTTGTGAGGGTAACCCTTGTGGCCCTCGGGAGGATAATTCTCATAACCCTCGTGAGGGTAACTTTCATAACCCTCGTGACCACTGATCTCAATGACAATTGCTGGATCGCGTTTGACCAGCACCGCCTACGGACGGGAATGCGGCCACGGTCGGCCATCTCTTTGGTAGAGTTATATCATCTCTAGCCATCATAGTAATATGGCGGACAGCGCAATGGCGGCAGGCTGCCATAAACTAGCCGTAGATCTAGTACACTGTACCGTGGGTGATATTTCGTGCTTGATTGAAGTTGTTCGACGAAACAGATTCTTGAAACCCGGCGTGAACGGTAGCCTCGTCTTTGAGGACTCGGCGAAAGTTCTACGAAAGCGCAGCACCGGGGCAAAGCAGCGCAGCTCGCATCGAAAGCAGACTACGTACCGGCGTCTGCTTTCGATGCGACTTTCGATGCGTGCTGTGATGTTTTTCCCCGGTGCTGTGCGATTTCGTGAAACTTTCACCGGGTCCTCAAAGACCGGGCTACCGTTCACGCCGGGTTTTAAAAACATGTTTTGTCAAACAATTTCAATCAATCACGGAATATCACCCACGCTATTTTGATGGCAGCCTGCCACCACAACTGCCAAAACGCCGTCTGCCATGGATGGATGATGGTGGCTGCCAGGTGGCTTCAGCAGCTGTATCTTAGCTGAAGGTAATATAACTCTACCAAAAAGATGGCCGCCAGTGACCGCATTCGC